>JAHREE010148248.1:0-20231 GCA_033628505.1 Tringa tobata | reverse complement strand
GGGGGTTGGAACTGGATGATCTTTAAGGTCCTTTCCAACTCTAACCATTCTGTGATTCTATGATTCGGTGATTTCTGTTACCTGTGTTATTGGCAGCTGCTGTTGGAAAATGGTGCTCAGTGGGAACTCAGAGCTGAGGAGGGGTGTTGAAACAGTGGAAAGGAAAGTATTATCCACGAGTTCCAGAATGATGAAAGGGCTGGGGAATGTCAGGCGGTGAAAGCACGCAGTGTGTGCAAGCTGGGTGGGTAGGCAGCCTCCAGCCAGAGCCCTGGAAGAACTGGCACACCAACTCACAGGGCTGAGCCAGCTCTTTAGAGCAGAGTGTGACATCGGGCAGTAACTTGTGACTGGAGAATAATGACACTAATCCCCACATTTAAGTAAAAGAGAGGCAGGAGAAGCAAGCTAGGCAACTGCAGCCTGTGGGCTTGACTTCAGAAGCTTCTTTGAAACAGTGGTGGGAAGATGGTAATGGAAGACCTAGAGGTAGATGGAAATTGGGATAAGCTATTAAGTGCGCCAATTAACCTGAGTTCTGTCTTTGATAACTGTTAATTTTGATTTTAGACATGGTAAATGTAGCTTACCTAACCTCTGATAGAGCTAAGTATCTGTCATAACTAGCCCATAGCAGAGCAGTGTCTCAGATGCATCCCTTTTCCCACGCCACACAAGAAGCTGTGAAATGGAGAAAGTAGGTGTCAGTAGAGAATAGGGAAGTTGGGTAAAGGGACAGCCTGAAGAAGAGGCGAGAACTGGATGAGTCAAAAAGAAATGTATTAGGAGGAAGGTTTCTAACGGTTCCTCGAGGACTGATCTTACATGGCTTGTGCTAATACTGGTGAGCTCACACTCACTCCAGACTCAGAGTGCATAGCTGGGCAGTCGTTGTGGCTGGCAGAGAGCAGTGATTAAGAGCTGGTGGCTTGTCGTCTGTGAGTGTTTAACTGCATCCCCAGCAGAACCGCAGGTCAGTGGTGTTGCACCCTTATGATCTTAAAAACAAGGTCCCAGGACACTGGAGCTTTCTATTTGTTCATAGGAAGGTGGTGATGGAACAGCAATGGGAACTGATGAGTATAAAAAAGATTGGGGTTTAGACTTTCAGGTCACGGGGAGTGAATTTCTGGGGAGGAGAGGAGACAGAACCAAACTTATTTATGACTGAGAGTGGTAAGCTAATGTAAAATATTGGATGTCATAGCTGCCTGAGCTAGTAGGGTGTAGATATAGTGAAGGTTTTAGTTGGGTGTTGTCATGTGTTGCATATGTTACCATCACGTTACGGAGTGCTAGTCTGGGGCTGTGTTGTACAAACAGGCCAGAAATGTTTTTTCTCCAAAGGGAAATGTAACTGTGCTGTGCTGAACACCCACTGCAGACAGACACTGCTGATGGTGTAGACTGGTAGCTCCTGTGTCAGCAGATGTCTCCTTCAGGGCAGACCAGCTGGCTCTAAAAAACAAAGCAATGAGGAGTTACGCTCATTTTTTTTTTTTCCTCCTTCCCTTTTTTTTTCCAGAGATGCCATCTGCAATTTTGTCATTTGCAATGACTCCTCCCTCCGCAGCCAGCCCATCATCTTCAATCCTGACTTCTTTGTGGAAAAGCTGCGCCATGAAAAACCAGAGGTGTTCACAGAGCTGGTCGTCAGCAACATTACCCGGCTCATTGACTTGCCTGGGGCAGAGCTGGCCCAGCTAATGGGAGAGGAGGACCCAAAGCTGCCCGGGGCAAACGGCACCGCCGCTGGATTTTTTCGTTCTCTGATGTCTCTGAAGCGCAAGGGTGAGTATGGCACGAGGTCTGGGGTTCACCTTTAGGTGGTGCTGACTGTCATCATCTGTTACACGTCGTTTACAAAACTTTCAGTGCAAGACCTGTTGTTTTGAGCTTGTGCTGTATGCTTAATCATAGAATCACAGAATGGTTAGAGCTGGAAGGGACCTTAAAGATCATCCAGTTCCAACCCCCCTGCCCTGGGCAGGGACACCTCCCACCAGACCTGGTTGCTCCAAGCCCCATCCAGCCTGGCCTTGAACACCTCCAGGGATGGGGCAGCCACAGCTTCTCTGGGCAACCTGTTCCAGGGTCTCATCACCCTCACAGCAAAGACTTTCTTCCTAATATCTCATCTAAATCTCCTCTCTTCCAATTTAAAACCATTACCCCTCATCCTGTGGCTCCACTCCCTGATAAAGATTCCTTTCTCCAGCTCTCCTGCAGGCCCCTTTCAGGTACTGGGAGGCTGCTCTAAGGTCTCCACGGAGCCTTCTCTTCTCCAGGCTGAACACCCCCAACTCTCTCAGCCTGTCTTCACAGCAGAGGTGCTCCAGCCCTCTGAGCATCTTCATTGCCCTCCTCTGGACCCGTCCAACAGGTCCATGTCCTTCCTGTGCTGAGGACTCCAAAGCTGGACACAATACTCCAATAATAATACTACTGTAGGTTTGTAATCTCTGGGGATGCCAGCTCTAGAAAGGAGCAAAATGAGGCCAGGAGGTTCATCCAGAAAATGCCCTGCCATTTCTACAGTACCCTGCTTCTGGAGGTTATTGCTGTGCTTTATGTCAGGTTGGCCTTGGTGGGTCTGCTGCTCACTGTGCTCAGTGCAGCACAAACCAGAGACACAGCTTTGGTCCCTGGGTGATTCTGGTCTGGCTCTGTGGGTAGTGCTGAGCTGGAGAGGGGTGCCTGGACAAGCTGCAGGTTCTTCCAGTACACACCAAGGTGTTCTTGTCTCTGCTTGTTTGTGTCCATGGTAGTCCATACTCTGTTTTCCTTAGTGATGGACTATCAGTAAAGGCTGAGAGCATCAAGTTCCATGAAGAACAATAATGCCCAGGTTTTCCAAGCCACTGCCTTCAGTCAGGGTCCCACATCTTCAGCTGCTGTCCCAGCTCTCTGGAAGGTCCTGTCTGTGCAGCTCAGAAATCTGTAAGCATCTCCCATAAAAATGCCGGTGCCACTCTGGTCTGCATCCCGATCCCGCGAGTCAGTGACAAAGCTCTGCAGGCTGACTCTGCCCGAGTCCAGATTCAAACCCAGGAGATGACATATTTCTCTTTTTCTCCGAGATAAACATTCAGCTGGAGTTTTCTTCTGGTAAACTGACAATTTTTATCTTCTCTTTCAAGTTCAGCTGTCTTGATTATGGAACGCCAGCCCCAGGCCCCTTCTCAGAAGTCTGAGATGCACTTTCGAGCACAGTTGTGTTCAGATCTCCTCTTCACTGGCTGGTGCTTACCACTCTTTTGTTGTAACTAAAAAAGTGTTCTAGGTATATGCTTGGCTTCTCCCACCTCTGCCCACGTTCAAGGGGAACCTAGTTCTCCTGATAAGTTCAGTTAAACCTTTTCACTTATCTTGACAGAAACTGCTTCCATCTGGGTACCTCTCACATCCCTTGTCAGCTCTGGTTTCCTAGCTAGACTGGCTCTGCTGGCAGAGAAGCTGTGGGTAGCTGCCTTCAGATGTTGGCAGCCTGGGGTTGAACACTTCTAATTAGTCTTCCCCTTCCTTTGAGCAGTTCCCCTATGGTGTGTGTCTCTGAGAAGGGAGGTAGCGCTATGTCCGAGTACAGCTTTTTTATTGCATCTTCAAATTTTATGCAGTTTCTCTAAGTGTTTTTGGTTCTACCAAACCTATTCCTCCGTTGCGTTCCATAAGGACAAGCTCTGCAGCCCCACTGCTCAGGCTGAATTGTCTGCTGCTGGCTTCAGCCCTCCATTCCTGGCTCAGCCAGTGGAAACCCTGGTAGATGCACTCACCCTGGGCTGGACAGCAATGCAAGAGAAAACCAAGCACTGAAATCAAGCTCTTTAGCTTCCTTAGGTGAGAATTATTCAATATTACAGAATCACAGAATTGCCTAGGTTGGAAGGGACCTTTAAGATCATCTAGTCCAACCATAATAAAAAAAACACCCAACCAAAAACCAAACACCAAACAGAACACACACACCAACACTAAACCATATTCCCGAGCACCATGTCAATTCGTCATTTGAATATCTCCAGGGATGGTGCCTCAACCATTTCCCTGGGCAGCCCATTCCAATGCCTGATAAGCCTTTCAGTGAAAAATTGTTCCTAATATCCAGCCTGAACCTCCCCTGGCACAACTTGAGGCCGTTTCCTCTTGTCCTGTGACTTGGGAGAAGAGACCGACCCCCCCTGGCTACACCCTCCTTTCAGGGAGTTGGAGAGAGCGAGAAGGTCTCCCCTCAGCCTCCTTTTCTCCAGGCTGAACCCCCCCAGCTCCCTCAGCCTCTCCTCATCAGACTTATTCTCCAGACCCCTCCCCAGCTCCGTTGCCCTTCTCTGGACCCAAAAATGCAGTTAGGCTGTGCTCATACCTGTTACTGCTCCTGACTCTTCCAGGACAGTAGGAGGACACCTTAAATTCAGACACTTGACAAACAGAACAGAGTGAGCAACCAAGTTGAAAGTGTTTTCCTAGCATGTTTGGAAACATCCCTCTTCTTGTCAAAACCTTCTAGCAGGGGCTTGTGGGCCTTCTCTGGCTTGTTTTTTGTTTTTTTTTTCTTTTTAATTATCTGTACTCTGCCGGAGCGCTGCTCTTATCAGCCCTGACGTCCTCTGCTAGCTCTCTTCCCCAAGGGCTCTGCCTTCCCCCATTCAGACGTCTCCGTGGCCATGTGTCTCACTACAGCTACAGCTAGCAGATGTTTCCAAGTCTGCTGGCTGCACTCCCAGGCTGCAATGGCAGTGTCTCCCTGCATTGACAGGCACTGTCTGTGAACTCCTTGGCCAAACTCTGAGAAAAAGTAGTCTGTGCCTACAGAGAAAATCGGTTTCATGTACTGCGTGTTTCATCTTGGAGCCATCATTTGTTTTTCTTCATGTTACAGACCAGCTAGAACAAACAGGTTTTATTTCTTCAAAGCCAGAGGCCAAGGACCATAGAGCTGAGAGCTGATCGAACTGCAAATACTTACAACTCCTTTGAGCATCAGGAAACTCAATCTCATGCTGCTGCTTAGTTTCAGAAGCAATCGTAACATCTAAGCCTTCGTAACTCAGCATCCATTCTCCAGACACTTCTTTCAAGTTTCTTTGAGAATCAAATTCTCATTCAGATATCAACTTCTGCCTTCAAACGTAAATCGAATTTGTCAGGCCCTGCATGTCTCAAGATGTATTTTCCTCTTCCCTTCCTGGCCACTACTGATTCTATCTGTTGAATGTCTAATGAGTTTAGTTTTCTTCAAGGACGAGAATCTTTTGCCAACCGTTCTCTCCCTTTGCACTCAAGCCTTTCAGATTTTACGTGTGGATCAAGAGGTCACATTGCCCTCCTTTCTTCTGCAAGACTGAAGCATGAGCTTTATCAGAGGAAGGTCAGAAAGTTCTTGATTTAACGGGAGGCTGGAGTTCCTGGTGGCTTACCATATATTTCAGAAGTCCTGGAAGAAAGCGGAACATTCTTCAGGCGGAATAAATTTAGTTGCATGGGAAGGCTGCTAGAGAACTGCACAGGGTTAACCAGGTCTTTCCCACATGCTGTGAGCATCAACACCACAGAGCAGTAAGATCTGTAGTACAACAAGACCAAAAGCTCGTCAAATCAAAACGTGCTATGGGGGCGAAAAAAAAAAAAAGGCAAGAGAAAGCTTGTTGGGGAGATAACTTTTATCAGACCAGCCAATGCACAGCTTGGATTGCTGGGCTATCGACTGTAACAATAAGGAGGGAAATCTTCAGCCACAGACAGCTGGGGTGCAAATGCCCAGCTTGACCTCAGAAGTGGCCCCGTGCTCCTGGCAATCTGGTGATGGAGAAGGGAGGAATGTTCTTTTCTTAAATCTGTTGGTTCTTTGAAGCCTAAGTGCAAGAGCAGAACAAACCAGCTCCCTGGCTGGTTCCAGTTCTCAGTCCCAGTCAGCGTGTTGTGGTATGGTCTATTCAGCATCTTGTTTCTAGCTGCAGTCAAAACATGCATTCATCCAGTGCTCAGGGGTCTGGTTGCTGTCAATGAAGCCCATGGGAGTTGCCTTAGCTTTCTGAGGGACAGACCTTGCTGGTTGCATGTGTCTGATGGAAAAGCCACTCACCAGCAAGATTCCATTTATTAGAAAATACTGTCCTGCTGGACAACCACTCTCTTACCTGGGGAGTCCCTCTCTGAACAAGAACAGTTTTCTCTATTGGTTCAACAAGTGCCTTTCAGTGAAATGGGCTTCTCATCTAATGTTTCCTTCCATGCAAGGATCTCAGCTCAGGTGCTTATATCTTCTTCTGGGGCTGTAACCTGTGGAGTTCTGGAGCTGGCAGCTCATGCCTGGTCTGTAACAGCCCCATGAGATGAAAGCAAACTCCAGGAGTGTGAGGAGCTGTCAGTGCTCCATATGGAGAAGGGCCCAGCTTTCTTTGCCACTCTTCTTTTTTTTTTCTAGCTCTTCCTTGTTCAGCTTTCTGACACTTCATACTTTATTGTGCTCAGGCCAAGGCAGCTGGCATGGAAGAGAGATTCACTGGAATTAGGGAATTCCAGGGATTACCCATCCCTGAAAGGGAGGCCAGCATGAGGCGGTTGAATCATGTCTGCTCTCCCCACTGGTGCTTGTTTCCCTCTCCCCTAAGTCTCATAGCTGCTCATCTTCCTTCTGTTCCTCTCCATGTCAGGCCATAGTGAGGATTAATCTGGACATTCCTTCCCAGGTGTGGAATGTGCAAATGTGGCAGGCAGCTGGGTAGTCCAGGCTACCACATCTGCCCTTCCCACTTTGCTGTTTCCATGAGGTCCAGGCTTGCGGATGGCATGTCCTTTAAAGCCGAAGCCTCTGTTCTGGTGTTGTTTTCTTTTCAGGAGCTAGAGAACGTTTGCTTTAGCTGATAAAAACTGTAATTAAGCTGAGGTAAGAAGCAGAATGATGAAGCTGTTGTAAGTACAGCATGGTGAGATAAGTGGCTTATTTGGGAGTACTTGTGATATTTCACATCTGTGGGGGTCCTTGTGACCTGCACCCTTAGCGTTTTGGGCCACTGGTCTTTGTATGCTGAGATCCTGTTCTTTGGGGAGCACTTGCCTCTGGCTGTTGGGTTTGAGCTGCCTGAACACGTTGTCTTCTGTTCTGCAGAGAAAGGGGTGGTGTTTGGCTCCCCGCTGACAGAAGAAGGCATTGCGCAGGTCTCCCAGCTAATCGAGTATCTGCACAAAAGTAAGTTCCTCCATCTTTCTGTCCTCCTATCCCAAGAGGTATCTTTCTGGCCCACCTCAGGTCTCTGGCACAGAGAGTCAAAAGCTCTAAGCTCTCCAACAGCAGGAATTTGGGGCTGGACTAGGTGACTGTTCCCTAGAATTGCCTGGCAGATATGTTAATCTCCTTCCCTCTGTGCATGGACTTTTTCTACTGATGGGAGCCAGCCTGAAGTCATGTCTCTCAATGCAGCTCACTGAGGTTTGCTGTCAAGCTCTGGAAAGGGGAGGGAACTTCTTTACTAAGAAGATGGGAATCAGCCTCTGATTAATCAGTGACCTTTTTTCTTCCCTCTGCCGAGCAGATCTAAGAGCAGAAGGCTTGTTTCGGGTGCCAGGCAACAGCATCAGGCAACAGATCCTAAAGGATGCTTTAAACAGCGGTACAGATATTGACCTGGACTCTGGAGAGTTTCATTCCAATGATGTGGCCACCCTGCTTAAGATGTTCCTGGGTGAATTACCAGAGCCACTGCTGACACACAAGCACTTCCATGCCCACCTCAAAATCGCAGGTGAGTGAGCCACAGGAGGCAGGGATGAGCAGAAGGAAGGGAGCCAGTCTCCCAGAAAGCTGGTAATGCTACAGAGCTGCACACTGGGCTGTGGAAGTGTAATCCTTAAAGGCAGGATAACCTGGGTGTCTGTCTGTTTTAAGCCTGGGGGTCTCCTGAGCTGAGGTGTGGTTTCTATGTACTTAATAACTGTTATTGAACTACCTTACATGAACTTCCTCCGTCTTGCCTTCAGCCCATCACAACTCTTAGCAACTGTGTTCTCCTGTGGGAGCTGGTGGGAAGGAGACGGAGGACCAGGAACTATGCAAGAGTTTGGAGGAGATCTCCATATGGAGAGGGTGGGGTAACTGGTTGCAGTAGGCTGCTGTTAGGGAAGGTGATGTATGTTCATGTTCTGCCTTGTGATTTGGCAGACTTGACGCTGTTTGATGAGAAGGGGAATAAGACCAGCACTCCAGACAAAGAGCGTCAAATTGAAGCCCTCCAGCTGCTCTTTTTGATCCTCCCTGCGCCCAACCGCAGTCTGCTCAAACTGCTGCTGGACCTACTCTACCAGACCGCCAAGAAGCAGGACAAGAACAAGATGTCTGCTCACAATCTTGCCCTCATGTTTGCGCCCCACATCCTATGGCCCAGAAATGTGAGCGATGCCTCAGTCTCTGCGGGTGGGATGTTGCAAGGCATCTTGCAAGCAGTGGGTTTGCAGGGCTAGAGGCGAAGAACCGAGATGGGAATATTAAGTATTGATACTGTGATGTGAGGGTTGGAGGCTGGGAGGGTGAGGTGGAGCTTCCTGGCAGGACTCAGTCCTACTGTTCAGTCCAGACCAGCCGTTGGTCTCATTTGCAACTGATGCTTCACCTTTTTCAGTAAAATTGAAAGCACAGCGCAGTCCAGGTTCTTTTAAGAATCACACCACCAGGCAAACCTTGCAGATCTTTCTGCAAGCTTTTTTGTGCAGCTGAGGAACTGTTTGGACCCAGAGTTGTCTAGTTGTCCTCTTCTCAGAGCAGCTTTGACTCTGTGAGCTCTGCTTGTTGGTGTGCTGTGAGCCCTGCCTGCTTGTCTCTTCAGAGCAGGTCTCCAGCTGAGGCACTGTGTGTCTCTGTGTCCCAGAGAGAGGACGGGCATCAGAGACCCTTCCTCCTCCCCTTCTAACCATTGTGCCTTTGGCTGTGTCCCCTTGCCAGGTGACAGCAAATGACCTTCAGGAGAATATCACCAAGCTAAACAACGGAGTGACCTTCATGATCAAACACTCTCAGAAACTCTTCAAGGTAAGTGCACTTTGCAGTCTTGTTCTCCCTGCCCCGTCCGCGGGAGACTGGATGCCCCTTGTCCAGACAGATCCCAGGTTTCCAGTGTATATTCTGGGTGCTCTCTCCTGCGGTAGGAGAAGGAGGATTTCTACAAGAAGCTGTTCCTTTAGTGACTAGGGAGGAGGTCTTTGCTGGGCAGGCAGCCCAGGAGGAGGAAGGCAGCCCGGAGGTGGCTTTGCCTGGGCAGGTCAGGAGAAGGACGGTGCAGTGTAACACCACCCTCTGCTGGGCACCCAGGACCCACTGCCCGCCTGGGAAACCTGGCTCCTGGGGGCAGGTAGCCACGGGGATCCCCTCGAGTTCTGGCAGGGCAAGGAAACTGAAGGGGCTTGTCCTGGATGAGTACTGCTAAGAGCTGAGTACCTTATACAGGTGGGTCATTTTGTTGTGAACTTCTCTGCAAGTTGTAGACAACGCACGGCGGTTACAAGCACAGCCTGAAGTCCTGGGCCTCTGTCTAGCTCAGAGCGGGGTGCTCTCGGGTGTGGGGGGCTCTCTGCAGGTTTTCCCAAGAAAGTGTTTCTGCACCAGGCGGTCTCTTGACTTCTCAGGGCCTTCCTGGTCGCTGTAGGCACCTGCTCTCTGCAAAGAGTCCTCCCACAGAAGGTTCCCTTCCTGCCCTCTTTGTCAGGCCCCTGTTTGGCCAGCTCAGAGCTGGGGGAATGGCTCAGAAAAAGTTCCTGTGGAACCTTGCTCTTCCTCTGTGTTCCACTTGTGCTGGTTGCCCACATCACAGGGAAGGTGTGAACAGGGACTGCACTGGGGACATGAAATCCCATTGTCTGCCCTAAACACATGAGTCTTGGTGGAAATGGGTGTGTGGTATGGTTGAAGAGCAGCTCTTGCTGGGACCACTCTTGCCCCTTGGCCAAATATTCTAAACGTATACATGGCGTTTCTCTGCTCATCCTCACAGGCCCCAGCGTACATCCGAGAGTGTGCCAGGCTGCACTATCTGGGATCCAGGGCACATACATCAAAGGTAAGGCCAGCAAATGCTGCGCCTGCCCTCCGTGAAAGGGCAGAGGTGATGTTACTGTGAAGGGGTCCTTGTGAGTGAAAGAAGCTGAAAACAAACCAAGTCACGAAACAGGATCTGTCAGAGAGCAGGAGTGAGGGAACCATATGGTGTGGTAGTGCAGGCTGCATTAGGGAAATTGGGCAGAGTTGAAGCATCTGTTAATCAAAAGCACAGGGAAAGCTACCAGTCCCTGTTTAGCAGCAAACCTGCTCCCTGTGCCCAGTACATGCGGCACCTGCTCCTTCATGGGGTTTGCCTTCCAAACAGACAGACGTGCCTGCTGCTGTGGCCAGGCTGCTTGGAAAAGGGGCTGGGATGAAGGCTACTTGCTGCCACCGGGACAAGGTTTGTCTGTGCCTCGCCAGCAAATGCTTCCCTGCAGAAGGGAAGATGCAGAAGAGGGAAGATGCATTGCAAAGAGGCTGCACTGACCCTTCTCGAGCCTGGAAGGGCTTCTGCAGCTGGCATCCGGGAGGGGAGGGAAGAAGCAATGGGGTCACCTTTGTGTTGCTGTCACCTCTTGCTGGCACAGGGCCTGCTGGTGCAGTGCTGCTGCAGAGGGGTAGGGAAAGCACAGCATTCACTGGGGTTGAGGCAGCTCACGAGACTCTTCCCAGCCTGGCTCAGATGGGTGGCTCATTTGGATTAAAGCATGGCAAACGACTGCTGTCTCCACTTTCCCAGGACGACCTGGATTTGCTGACGTCTCCTAGCTCCAAAGAGCTGCAGCCCCTCAAGTCTCAGAAGCGAAGCAGGCTGGACACTTGCCATCAGGAGGAGACCCAGCAGCGCACGGAGGAGGCACTGAAGGAGCTCTTCCGCCACGTCCACAATATGCCTGACTCTGCAAAGAAGAAGAAGCTTATCCGGCAGGTAGCGTGGGGAGGAAAAGATCTCTTTGGGGTGTGCTTGTCAGCACAATCCTGGGCACAGGGCTAAAGGCAGGGCCTGCTTGAGAGCTGCTCCTAGTCCTGTGCAGGCTGGGGAGAGTGGGCTTTGGGGTCTGTGAGAGGCACAGCTGTAAGAAGGCAGGGGAGGAGGAGGTCTATCCTGGATGTGGCTGACAGTGGAGCTTGCTGCACCAACCTGTGCATTGAGTTCTCTGTTTTCCAATCCAGAGACTTGCCAGCCAGCAGTTCCTCAGTCCTGATCATGGCCTTGTTGAGCTTCCTCCCTCAGAAAGGGAAAAGTTCTGTTCCCTCTTGCCTGTGGGGGACAAACTGATCTCCTCTTGGTCCCGTGAGCATTCCCAGCCAACCTGCTGCTCCAGAGAGACTGGGCAGCATGGTCAGCACCAGCCTTGGCTGCCAGCCTCCAGTTCCTGCCCAAACCCCTTTCTGCTCCAACAGTTGGTGCTTTTGGCTAACCTGGCAGCTAGCACAAAGCAGCCTCACACCTGAGCTCCATGTAATCCTGGGTGGGAGACGTGGCCCTCCTCCGTTTTCTTATCCCTGCAGGTCTGAGCTGCTCTTCCCTCTTGGGGTGTGAAGGAGCCAAGCTGAGGTCTAGGGAAAGGGCAGTTGGTAGAGCAGCACACACTAGCAAGGGAGGGATGTAACTGTACAGTATCCATGCTAACATACTGCCCACGTGTTTCCTCCTAGTTTAATAAGCATTCTGCAGCTCTCACTCCTGGCTCTGAAGTACCCACGTCCCCAGCACCACGACGCACCCGCTCGCGCTCTTTCAGCGGCCTCATTAAGGTAAAGGCAGCCTCTGACCCACGCTCTCTGCTGTGACACTCTGATCTGGCTCTCTGCTTCTGCCTTGCCCTGGCTTGAATGAGGCCCTCAAAGCTGGGGACCGTTCAAAGTATTGACTGCCAAAGAACACAGATCCACTGAGGGCAGAAAAAGCAGCACAGTGAGAATAAGCCTTGTTATTATAAAGTGTAATTATCTATGAAACGCGTGTCTGTAGGATCTCGGCATGTTTCTGAAGGATTGGCTGCTTCCCGAGACGAGATGAGGACTGATGGGGAGCTGGTTGTGTAGTCGAGCCTGTTAGTGCAGGTGTTAGCACACCAGAGGCTGCCTCACAGCAGCACATTCCTGCTTCTGCCAGGCTGGGCTCCTGGCCAGGCCTCGGGTCAGCTCCCAAACCCTTTACGGTCAGGCAGGCTCAGCCTAGTGGCACGATATTTCAGGTAGTTCTGCTTTGCAATCTTTGTCCCAGCTTGGCTTCCTTTTTTCTTTCCTAGCATTCAAGTGCTTACCAGCAATGCATCCTGCTCCTTCCCTTTCTTTTCCCCTTTGCGCTCTAAGCACTAGCCAACAGCCCTCTCTTCTCACGGCAGCGGAAAGTTTTGGGAACCCCGGTTATCCTGGAGAGGAAGAGCAGGGATGCCACACCGGAGCCTGAGCGAGTCAGCAAAGAGAATGTCCATCTGGTAAGAGCTGCTCCCAGTGCCACTGGAGCTGCTGGTGGAGGAGCATGTGAGGGGAGTTTGAGTGCAACGTGGGTACTCATTTTGTGATCCTTGGGGGGCTGCTTGCTGTTCTTTTCCCGAGTTTCTTCTGTATGATCAAATAATGTCTTAGGAACCTGCTGTGAGAGCAGAGCAGATAACAAGGGCAGCATCCACTCCAGTCTTCTCCTTCTGGCTGTGTTTCTGCCCTGGGACACTGGCTTGTGCCCCCTTCTCTCTCTCCCATGCTCCTCCACAAGTTTTCCAGAGCCTGCTGCCTGCTAGGGCTGTCCCATGCCCCAGACAAACCAAGAGTGGATTTGGGTGGTAGCTGCTCTCTGGTGGTACAGGCTGCTCCCAGGGAAGACTGTAGGTGCCACTCCATCCCCTAACTCTATTCCCGTTCCCCTCTCTTGTCCAGTTACAGAAATGTGGATCTCCAGCTCATGCATCCCAAGTGAAGCTGAAATCTTTGGAGGGCCGGAAAGAGGTGAGACAAACACGTGCCCATTCTCCTTCCTGTGGGGAACCTGGCCTGCTGGGCTTTGAGACCTGCAGAGGAGATGGCATGCACGCAGGGGCTATGGCAGCTGTGGTCCCCTTGCAGCAGCCTGCTCCGTGCCCAGCTGCAGGCAGTTGGCACGCTGGAAGGCTGGGTTGGAAGGGTTGGTACGAGTGGATGCGTACGGCTCTTCTACCTGTGAGCAGGGAGGTGGCTGGCGCAGGAGGCAGAGGGAAGCTGGCATCATGGGGTGTGCTAACAGTCTGCCAGGGTGGCAGTGGGACAAGAGGTTGGTCCAGCCCAAGACCAACTGCCGTGTTGGTCTCCTGTCCAGTGCCCTGCTTTGGGAAAAGGTGTGGGAGGCAGACTCCAGTAGGGAGTCCTTGGAGGAGGAGGACAGCACATCAGCCTTTTCTTGCATGACATTCTGTGTCTCAAGCATTACAGAATCACAGAGTGATATGGGGTGGGAAGGGACCTCTGGAGATCATCTCCTCCAACCCCCTGCCAAAGCAGGTCCACCCAGAGCAGGTCCCACAGGAACGTGTCCAGGTGGGGTTTGAATGTCTCCAGAGAAGGAGACTCCACCACCTCTCTGGGCAGCCTCTGCCAGGGCTCTGCCACCCTCACAGGAAAGAAGTTCCTCCTCATGTTTAGATGGAACTTCTTATATTCAAGTTTGTGCCTGTTGCCTCTTGTCCTGTCCCTGGGCACCACTGAAAAAAGCCTGGCCCCATCCTCCTGACACCCACCCTTGAAGTATTTAGAGGTGTTGATCAGATCCCCCCTCAGCCTTCTCTTCTCCAGACTAAAAAGATCCAAGTCCCTCAACCTTTCTTCATCAGAGAGATGTTTTAGTCCTCTTAGCATCTTTGTAGCCCTCTGCTGTCCCCTCTCCAGCAGTTCCCTGTCCTTCTGGAACTGGGGAGCCCAGAACTGGTCCCAGTGCTCCAGATGGGGCCTCCCCAGGGCAGAGCAGAGGGGCAGGATGACCTCCCTCCACCTGCTGCTCACACTCTTCCTGATGCCCCCCAGGATGCCCTTGGCCTTCTTGGCCACAAGGGCCCATTGCTGGCTTGTGGTCATCCTGTTGTCCCCCAGGACTCCCAGGTCTTTTCAATTCATTCAGTTGCTCTAATTCTCTGCTCCAGGAATCCTGTCGACGCATGCGATCCCACCTGCTTTCCAAGGATTCATCATCCCTCTGAAGGGCCTCGCACCAACGCCCGGCCTGGCAAGCTGTGAATAGTGTGCTGCACTGAGAGGGGAGTGCTGCAGGCTCACCGCACCCCTCACCAACACGGCAGCGCTCTCGAAACCTGACCTTTGCAAAGACTGCAGGGACTTGTTTCTTTCTGTACATAAATTATATTTCATTCTACCATGGGGCAAACCACTGTCTAACCAAACTGTGTGCAGCATGTCTGACCTGCTGGCTCTGGGAAGAGCTGGAGTGCTTGCTTACAAGGAGAGCCCTTTGCATTGTGGTGCCATTTGCACGCCCAGCTTTCTCTGCAATGTTGCTAGGTTGGATTTTTTTGGTTTTTCTGCTCTGAGTTTTTAACTTGTTTTCGCTCCCTCCCCTCTGTTAGCAGTGAGAACGACGGACTCCAACCTTCACCCATGTCCTGATAGATAACCTCACCTCCAGGCCTTCTCTGCAGCCCTGCCCTCCTCTGCTTCCTCTGGGTTCAATTTTTGCCCTGCTGCCCCCAAAAGGGCTGGAGTGCACAAAGGGTACAGAGCACGGGATGGGCCAGGGAGAAGAGGAGAAGGTTTGGGTGCCATCATTTGGAGTGGGGGAAAGCAGCTTCCCCAATAAACTCATCTCTCTGTTTCAGCGTGAGCTGGAGGCAGTCCTTGCTCACTGCCTTGGTGTTTCCATGGCACGGCTCTGCCTGGTGAGCAAGGAGTGTCTCTGGCTTGTGTTTGCCCGGGGGGTGCTAAGCTGAGCGGGGCAGGAGGCTGGCAAAGGCTGGCTGGGGCAGGACAGCTCGGGCTGGGGCAGCTGGGGTGTCTGGAGCGGGCAGTCTCGTGGCATAGGAGCAGCTTGAGAGGTGAGACAGGCCATTTGTGGTCTGCTGCAAATGGTGCCAAAGGCTTTGGCTTAAGATATCTGGATGGCTGATCAGGCAACTGCCTGATTAATCATTAAAATGGGGGAAAGGGCTGGAGCTGGGTTCACCTCTTGGGCCTGAGCTGCAGAAATGAGATGAAACCACCTAGATACGGGATAAAGCTCCATCACAGCTGGCCAGTGTCAGCTGTCTTGTTAAGCTAAAGTGCTGCAATAAGCCAATCTTGCCAAGTACCTGTCTGCAAGCACTCCAGGGTGGGAAACACACAGGGTCACCACTGTGAAATAAAGATTTAATCAGCTGGGGAACCATCTAAACACTTCTCAGCCCTTCTCGGCGAAGCAAATAATCTCTGGAATCCAATTATAATTGTCTTCTAATCTTTAAGAACCAGCAGCTGGCAGGAGTTAGAGCTCTGTCCTTGACAGCTTTCTGAGACAACTGGTGGCAGGAGGTGTGAATATCGGGATGTGAGTGGGGAGTTCAGTCCGACTGGGTAGAGCTGTCAAAACAGGGCATCGGAGCCCTGGGCAGCTTAACTGGAATTTGTCAGGCTTTTTTTTTACTGTGGGGTTTGTTGTTGGTTTTTTATTTTCTTTTTTCTTTCTTTTTTTTTTTTTTAAGATACAAAGCTGTGTTCCTCATGCTGCTCTGTCTAAAGGGATGTTCCTGGTAATTTATTGGGGGTGCCTGTCCTCAGCCTGACCCCGCATTGGAGGAGCTGCCTTGAAAACGTAGGGAGTAGTGGGGCTGTAGATGTGTGAGTTGGGAGGTGCTGGTGTTAGGAGCCTCTGTCGCAGCAAAGAAAGAGCTGTGGTTCCTCGGGGACTGGGCAGGCGAGGATGCTGTGAGGAAGGGCAGAGGCTGTTTGCTGTGGTGGTGGTGGTATGTGCTTTTTGGATGTGTCTGTAATCACTCCCTCTGGAGGCTGAAGGTCTCTAAGTGCTCTTCTCCGAAGGGCACAGCCTGTTTTTCTGCCCTGCCCCTGGAGCCCGCTGTCAGCAGAGACCTGGGGATCTTGGCTTTGCCTCGGAACAGGGATGAGGCAGAGCCCAAGGTCGAGCGGCAGCGCATGGAGAGCGGGGTCTGGTCCTTCTGCATCTGCTCTGACTTGTATCGGGGGCTTTTGCTGGGTGAAGCATTTGTTTATCCCATCCTTCCCCCCCTGTTGCCCCTCACTAGGGCATGTATGTCTGGATCGGTGTCTGCTTGGCAAGGCAAGCTTGTTCCAAAGGCTAAATGCACTGCTCCCCTGTAGATGAGAGGAACATAACTCTTCTCTCCACTGTCCCCCCTTACTGATGGCTGTAGCTCAGGGACTCTGGCATAGCTGAGATTTGCTTAGCTCTAAGGAAAATTGTCTATGGGGCATCAGCCTGGCGTTCTGTATGTCTTCCCTGCCAAAGGGGTGGGTGCAGTTTTCAGAGGGGGCAGTCCCAGGAGGGGTTCAGTGCCCTGGGCTGTCCTCCCTGTGCTGAGGATGGCGGTGGCTGACGGATTCTGCCTCTGGGACCCTTGGCTTTTACAGTCCCAGCATGTTCACACTATCTCACAGGAGAGGGGGAGTTTTAGTTATGCTTGGATGTGTCTCGTTTGTCTGCCCTGTGCAATGACTCACGAGGATGCTTCTTCCCAGAGCAGCCACTAACTGTTCCCAGAGTCTATCATTTCCAAAGTATTTTTAATCTTTGTCCTTATTTATATATGCTATGTATGTACTGTTTCAGACTGTTGCCTTTCTGTGTGTTCATGTGAAAACCCCATATTAAATGCTTTTATTTTTAGTGGGTTTGCTCAGTGGCTTAAGCAGTTTCATTGGACAGCGAGGACTTGGTGGTGCCTTTAAAAGGAAGGAAGCGTTTGCTTAGAACCCCAGAGCTCCTACCCTTAAATGTGGGGGGTGCTTGGTGCCCACCTGGCACTGGCTTCCCGTGGCACCAGGGCTTGTTCCCTCTCTGGGATCCTGGTGTGATGCAGGGTCCCCAGGGGGGCTGTCTTTCCCTTGGAGGTATCAAGTTGGACCTCTTCTTTTCCTGTCTTCCCCCCGCTGTCATCCAGGGTGATGGGAAATCAGGTTTACAAAGAGCACTTTATATAAATAATGGATCAAATGAATACATTTTTCTCAGTAGAACCATTCTTCTCTCAGCTGCTGAGGGAGGATGATTTCTGCTTGCATTTTCTTTTCCTCCTTCTTAATAATGGCGTCTCAGATTTTATGCAGATGATTTCTCTGTGAAGTTCTTCCACGTTTGAAATGCCCTGGGCTTGCCTGCCGTGGCTCAGACGCTCATTAACATCCTCTGCCTGCGATTGAAAAAACAAGCAGGAGAGGCAAGTGGGGCTGTCCGTTTGAAACCAGCGCTGCTTTTTCCTGCAGGGTGAGCTTCAAGAGGGTCCCCTTCTCCTCCGGAGCTGCAGGAGGGTGTCAGGGGACCGGTGGGTCCCGTCCCCCTGGAGGTCGAGGAGCCGGAGGGGACGGGCAGGGGAGTCCCTAGAGACATTCCTGGTCTTGAACATGTTAAACAAAGGGATGCAAAAACTCACAATAGCTATTTTGCATACTGCGAACCCAAATATCGCCTCCCTGATAAGCTGTGATTCCAAGTGACAGCTTTATGTCGCTTGCATAATTTTAAAAACGAAGACTTTTGAGCCCCTGAAGCCACAAGCCCAGCACTTGGGGCTCGGCTGCACGTGGAAGGGCAGCGGCCACGGGGCCCAAACGCTGGGTGAAGGTCCGTGTTTCGAGGGAGAGGGCTCAGCTTTCCATGTGTTTGCTTTGGCCTGTTGGTGTTCCTGCACGGCAGTGGCCTTACAAAGCAAACAAGCAGCGCTCATCCTTCATTCCATTGAACAGTTTTTATCTCAAATTGCACAGCACAGACTTGCAAATAAGTTCTGCCGAGTGTCACTGCTATCTAAATCCATTTTTGCAAGTTGTCTTGGTTTCTTTTTTTTTTTTTTAACCGTTCTGCCCTGGTTTGGAGTTTAAATAAGATATTTTTTCTCTCTTAAATTATCATGTGTGGCTGGGAGCTGTCATGCTGCTGCTGCGTCTCACTGCCTAGGGCAACAGTGTAGACAAAAACCATGAGTACTGCTAGAGATAGATGTTGGCACCAGCCAGACCAGTTATCGTGCTTCACGATCTCATTGGCTTGGATTAACTAATATTTTTTTCCCGGGGTGAATAAATTACCATGTTTAGTTCTGTTTGCTCATCCCCCTCGGTGAGGGTTTCATGCTTGAAGCTCATGAATTGTGCAGGCGGGTGGGTGCAGAGATCTCTGTGCTGGTGCTGAGGACCAAGGTGGAACCTCTGGTGGTCCCATCCCGTTCCAGCCCAGTTTTTTGCTCCTGGGAAGCACCCACACGTCAGGAATGCGATGGGGTTGTTTCTGGGCTCCCGTGTCTTGGTGCAAGGGAGAAGCTGTCACCAGCTGGGACATCAACGGGGTGAGGTTCAGATATTTCCAAGCCCACCGGTCTTTGAGGTGCTGGTTCCAGTCTGGGTCAGGGGGAGAAGAGCTTTCCTTTCCCAGCTGGGGTGGGCATAACCATGCTCCCCTCCCAGATGAACCAGGCTCTTCTCCCAAGCTCCACCAACCTCCCCCTGCCTTCCTGCTGGGAAGAATTGTGACAAATCCACCACCCAGCCCATCCTGGGATTTGAAGCACCCGGCTCTTTCGGCACCGGAGAAAAGTTCCGAGTCCCTTCTTCGTCCTCTCTCCTTCTGGCTGCAGCTCCTGCTCTGCTGGGGCTGCGAATGGGGCTGGACGGAGGTGCAAAGGGTTGGTTTCTTCCAACCTTTTTTTCCTGAGGTTGCAAAGCCTGAGCCTGGCTCCCCTGGGGCGGGAGCGAAGCTCCTGAGCCGGCTGCCTGCCCGTCCTCCCGCCCCAGGGGAGCAAGATCTCCACAAAACCTCTTGCACAAAAGCCTCTGGCTCCATTGTGCCTCTCCAAGGCCGTTCTGCAGCGGCAGCACAAGAGGGGGCTGACAGCACACGCTCCGGGATGGGACCCCCCTGCCTGTCCCACACTACTCGGGGGTGGGGGTCCCCAGGGCCAGATGTACCGATGAGGTGGGTGATGACAGTCTTGGAGATGCCTAGTTCTTCCTCCCTGGCTGCATCCAGGGGATGGAAGGAGGGTGTAGAGGCTGTCACTAAGGCTGAGAAGAAGATAGAGAGCACAGAGAAGGCTGTTGGAAAGGGGCTGGGGGGGGGGATGCCCTCTTACAAAGGACAGAAATCAGCTCTCCAAGTAGCCCCCACCGTGGTCCCCCGGCTCCAGTGGGAGTCCCTGCCCACACCTGAGGCTGTGCAGAGCTGTCACAAGCCAAGCTAAGCCCTTTCCCCTCTCCTTTAAGTTATTTTTGGCTACCAGCATCCTCTTGCTACCTTTCAGAGCCAGGTGGCCAGTCCCTGGGGCTTGTACCTCGGGCTACTGTTCCTTCCTGCAGCACCCGCATCCCGAAGGTGCCTCCTCTCCGATGGGGGTGATGGAGGCAAAGTGGGACTGGAACCAACTTCCCCGCCCCGCGTCGTGCAGGATCTGACTTTCTTTCAGCCCCCGGTGCCCTGTAACTCTGGAAGGGCTTGGCGAGGAGGGGTGAGGACAAGGGGACACACGCTTGTCACCGTGGGACCGACAAGGTGCAGAGAAGCCGCCTGCGACCGCGGGAACTCTGAGCCCAAGCGGGCACACAGCTTATCCATCGCATCCCTGCGTGGAACCGGCCTCCAGCTTGCCATAAATATGGAGCAGGGGCAAGCTCGTCTGCACTCAGGGCATCTTCATTAATAAAATCAGGACAGAGTCGCTGCCTCCCTCATCCATCAGGCTGAGACTCTCCTTACTCCTCAGGTTAGATGGTTTCCCAGCTCGGGGATGTCGGCGGGGATTGCAGTAAGGAAGAAGGACTCGGTGGGAACAAGACCCATTCCTCCAAAAAACAAAGCCCCGTGTCTCTGCTCACCCCACGGCCAAGGTCATCTGCCGAATCCTGAACACCCACCTGCTCCTACTGGGAGGCAGGGGTTTTATGGCAGAGGAGCTGCAGTTTATGGCACCGGGGAGAAATATGCCGGATGCGTTTGGCAACAGCAAATGGAAAGTTAGTCTATTAAACAGTAAATTATCCCTCCAATGCTTCTTCA
>JAHREE010148224.1:0-12157 GCA_033628505.1 Tringa tobata | reverse complement strand
AGTGCAGATAAATATGGAATGATGATTGTAAGAAAAATAATCCAAACGCGGGTTGTAGCATTTAGTGGAGCGACCCCACAGTACCTTGAAAAAGAGAAGAGCCAGGTAGTTATTAACGAATAATCCTTCAGTGTATTATCAGACCAGCTTATAATACCCATACATAGTGAGAAATGGCCACCTAACTTCAGCTCATCAAGTCCCTTTCCTGTGACGCTAGAACAGAGTCCATCAGACGGGAGGAACATGAAATATTAAAAAGAATATTAAAAAGACTAAACATGTACTTTAACTTCGGGCACAAGGGTAGTAGGAGCACGAGCAGGCAGCTCACAAGGGGGTGTGGGGGTAAGAGTAGTTCAAATGATATGCAATGCAATTTTTATATCTGCAAAAGTAGACTTTTTTTGCCTTTTTTTTTTTTGTCTAGGGAGGAGTGGAAGAACGAGAGAGAATTAAAAGGGGAAAGCTTTAAAGGATAGTTCAACATGCTAAAAGAGAAAGAGAAATTCTATTACTTTAAGCTGAGAGAGACAGACTTATGGAAATAAAGATTTTTTTTTTTTTAATTATCAGAGATTTTCCTGTCCTTGCACAGACACCAAGCTGCTAATCAGGGGCTTTCACAGCAGTTAATCCCACTTTGAGAAGGATTAGTTTTAATATTTAAATAAATAATCTCCATGGCTTTGCAGTTTTTGGGTGACAGGAGTCTGGGGAGGAGAAAACTGGTAATGATGGGAAAAAATGAAGCCTCCACCAGATCTGGAAGCTAAGTAGCCAAATTGGGAGAACATCTCAAAGATCTTCTGCAGCCCTGGAGGAAATTTCGGAGGAACTGGTCAGCCAGTTGCAATAAATGTAAATTCAGTTTGTTCTTGGAGGAGAGAAGACGTTCATAAGTGTCTCCAGAGAGAATACTTGTTTATAGTGAAGAAGCAGCCTCCAAAGTATTTATGAAACTGTACATAAATATTGTTTTGACTTAGACAAAATAATTTTTGGTGTGGATTCATTTATTTAATTTTTTTTTTTGTGGCAAATTTACACAGTACTACAGAAATGCTACATTTTGTAATAGATGCCAGCCAGTTTTTGTGTTTCAACAAATTATTTACTGTCAATTTAAACATTTTTATGAAAAAATCACTTAAAGTTTATGTGGGGTTTGTTTCCTTCCTGTACAGAATAACTTTTCACTTCTCAATCTCTTGGACTTCTACAGACAGAACAATGTTATCAGCGCATCGTGGTCAAAAGTAGAAGTGTTTGCAACTCAGAAGGAAAAGCAATATTACCTTTTATAGTATACCGATATTTTATGTACTCTGCTTTTTCAAACTCATGAGAAGGATTTTTAAACCAGTTTTGGAATTAGAAAGGATAACCCGTTTCCTTGGTTGATTGCAGCTTACATATAACAACAGGCTTTGAGAAGGAAATAACTTACGGCAGCAATTTAAAGGGGTGGCAAGGTTTTGCAATAGGAATCCCATCTTAGAAGTGTGTTTTTTTAGAAAAACCCTGTTAAACTAAAATGAAACATAAGCTGTTGCGAGGAGGGAACAAAAAAAAAAAAAGTTAAGAGAAGTGCCCAAGCCGTATACTTACTTGGGGGTCATCCATTAGCTGTAAGATCACCGTTTTGCGCGCACTTTAACCTGGCACCAGGGCGAGCATCGGTGCAGCCTTGTCATTGCAGATTTCACCCCCCCCAAGTCCAGACCTACACCTCACTGCACAGCCCCACAACTCGGCAGGCACAAGGGTAGGATTTGCCAGGTTTTGCCCAGTTTTGCAGGGCTGCCACCTAATACGCATTTTTAGGGCACAGGGTAAGATTTTCCATTTTTGCCTGCCTGCTTCAAAGAAAACTAAGAAAATACAGAGCTCTCCAAGCTCCTTAGCTCTCCATGGCTGCATATCCTGGGAGAATCACAGAATCTCCATGGTTGGAAGGGACCTCTGAGATCATCAAGTCCAACCACATAAAAAAAATTAAAATAAAATAAAAGGACCCACCAACCAAGCCTCACACCAAAAACAACAACACACACAACACCCCACAAACCAATAATCTTGGGCACTGGAGCATGCCCTGAAGAGCCATGTCTACACGTTTCTTAAATATCTCCAGGGATGGTGACTCCACCACCTCCCTGGGCAGGCCCTTCCAGTGCCTGACCACTCTTTCAGTAAAGTCATCCTTCCTTATATCTAATCTGATCATCCCAGAGGGAAACGTTCTCGTTTCTACTGAAGTCCCCCTTGCAAGCACCCTGGGTAAGGAACCACAGAGCTGATGTCGGCTACATTTAGATTGGCTCTAAGGCCTTTTGGCATTACTAGAATGAAGAAAAAAAAAACAAGGGTGAAAAAAAAAAAAAAAACAGATGCCCATGAGCTGACTTCTAGGTTGAAATTTGTTGCATATGTTCAGAAAATACAAGCAACATTTGCTCCCATGTATCGCAGGCAGCAGTAACAGAAATTTGACATGTCAAGTAGAGTACATGCCACTTAATCTATCCAGCTTGAGATCTGGAACACAGTGTGTTACAAAGACCTGGGAAAAAAAAAGAAACATTAAGTATATGTGAAATGCTATCAAAAAAAAAAGTGTAAATTCTGTTTTTCAGCCCCCAGCTTCACGATTCTTCCTTTCTGATGTAAATAGCTTCCAACAGAAAGATTTGGGAGTGCAAATTTGTATGAAATGTTGGCAATTCAAAAAAAAAAATGTTGAGAGGAATGACATAGTTTGTTTCCTTCAAAATTTCTAAAGTTCTTATTTTTTTATGAAGCATCAGAAGAGATTTTGTAACAAGTCAGAATTAAACCTCCCTGAGATGTTATATGTTAGCTTTCTTTCCAGTCCTTCAACAGGACAACGTGGCAAAACTCTAAAAAAAACCCTCTTATTAGAAAAAAACATTTGAAACAGTAATCCAAAGAGTTAACAACCACTGCAAATACATTTTACTGCATTTCATTATAAAGTTAAAGTAAATGGAGTATTTAAAAAGAAATAACAGATGCCATCATCCTGGATGGATAATTAACAGCAGACTCTTTAACACTTCTATTTAAACGGGACAGAAACATTTCAAAAAGATTTTTTTTTGCTGTTGCAAAACATTCAGATGTTAAAAAAAAAAAAAAAAAAAAGACCATTCTCCTCCAACAACCTCCTCAGGGAAATGAAGTTCTGAAGAAAACTGAGAGAACGCTTCAGCAGCCCAGGTTTCCGCATCTCCTGAGAGGACCACGGGCAGCACGTTGGGTCCTTGGATGCAGGAAAGCAGTGAAGGTGATGCCTAACCCGCTCCCATTCCCTTTGGGTAAAGAGCTTGCCCTCCTCAACCTTGCAACCTCCTCAACCCTTGGGGTCCAGCTTCCCCTCTCTGGTGGGCTTTCCAAGGTAGCCCTGGCTTGCCCGCAGCCAAGCGGGTGCTGATACAGAGCCAAGAATGCCCAGTCTTCTTCTGCACCACCAGCTTCAGCAGGCGCTTGATAATATTAATACTCTTTTCCGTACGCATTTTTCTTCCACCTCCACTTGAGCAACTCTGCTTTTTTTTTCCACCTCCCTGGTTTGGCAGAGACGCACAAAGCCAAGGTTTGCTCAAAACTGTTCATCACGAACCTGCACCTTGGTTTGCCGTCACTTGGCACCTTTTTTTGGCTGCAGCAGTAGAAAAACTGGCTTACGCCCGACGGAGGGGCTGGAACCTCCTCTGTTTTCTAGAGGTGATCTCTCCAGGTAAGGATTAACACATTGTTCAGAGGGTCTGGAGGAACAAAGCTGCTTTTGCCGTTCTCTGTGTCCTCTCAAGGCATTGGCTAACACCTGGGGCTTCGATTTTAAGGAATACAAAAGCCTTTGAGAAGGCAGCGAAGCCATCAGCTGCTGGGTTGTGAAACTGGCTCCGGGTTGCCCGCTCCGCACGTCGAGGTCGGTGTGGCTGTCCAGAGGCTGGGTAGACACCTGCCAAGGGTGGAGGATCATCCAGGTGGGGCTTCTTGATCCCATCCTCCAGCACATGGCACGGTTCCACCATCAGCTCGCCCCGGTATATTGTTTCGGGCTCCCAGTATACGTTGCTCATAAAACACAGCCCTTCAGATAAACACTGGTTTCTCACTTCCCTTTTCTGTTTACCAGGCTGTATGTGTACAGATTATCTTCCGAATTGAGACACACAGATGCTCTCCTTATTAATGTGAGAAAATAATAGTGCCAAGGGGCATTATAGATCTGTTCATTCAGTAGGGGAAAAAAAAAAAATAATAAAATTGCGCAGTATGATGAAGTCGGACAAATACCAGGAAATTTAGAATAACACATACCTCCCCCCTCCCCCCCCAACTATTTTCTTGTCAAACTGATTTTAAGTTTGAATATGCGGTCTGCATATGCAGTCTTCCATACCAGCAGGTGCAAATTAATAATTGAGCCTTTTGACAATCCTAGCGCTAAAAACTTCACACGCAGCAATAGCAAAAGTGTGTCGCCTGTTCCTAGCTTGGTTAAAAAAATAAAAATAAATAAAAAAAAAAAACCCAAAACCCACAAACTGAGACTCCAAACAATAGAACAAAACCAGTCCCTATCTCACGATCAGGAACAAGCTGAAAGACGTAGAAAGCAAACCTCCAGCTCGGAGCGTGCGGAGGGTGGCTGGTGGATCTGAACATCCAAGAACGATTCTGACAGGAAGTTTACATAATGGTGGCAGTATCTGTCATAGCTCGCGATTCTCCCACATGTGATATCTGATGTCTGACAGTGACTCACGGGCCGCGGCTCTCGTGTGGCTGCTCAGTTAGGTGTGACTAAAAGAGAAACCCAGAGCCCGTGCAAAATGGCGCGCACGTGTGCCCCGGCGCTGACAGCTCCGTGGGCGTTTATTGGTGCTGGTGTCAGACACCTGTACGCATCATCGGCGTTCAGCGGAAGGCACGCGGGCACTTCGACCGCATCTTTTACATCACTGTGATTTTTGAGACGTCTGGGAAGAGAAGTGATACTCAGAGTCACAGTCAGTCCCCGTCGTTGTCGTCGTTCCTCCCCCACCCCCCGCGACAAGTCAGTAAGTTACCATTTCTGTCTCATTTTAATTTTCCCAAACTTCTACGCGGATGAAATTGCTATAGGCAACTGCCCAATGCCTTTGCATCTGCTAGAGCTGTTAAGTAGCTGATGAGGTCTTTTTCACAAGATCTGGCTCTTATTTAATTAATTAATTTTTTTTATTTTTTTTTTTTTCACGATTTCTGAAGATATAGAATCTGTTCCAGCAATATGGTGAGTGCAAATGCTCCTATTGGAGACTTGCTGATGCTCAAGAAGATGTCCTAGTCTTGCTCATAAGATTATCTTCTGAGCATAAAGGTATAAATATGTATGCATATATGTACATGTAGAGAAGGGATGTTGAGATAGATGAATTTCCAGCGCCTGAGATTTGTCTATGGCTCCCATGAGAGACATTTATTTTAATGGAAATTGCTGAAGGACAGTCAAGCTCTTCATTATATTAGTATCGAATATCAGTATCTTTGATAATACATAGAGAAAGTAAGGGGCTATATTCAGTCCGTAGTGTATGGTAAAACTACCACTGAAATTGGAAACTGTTGACTACATAAAATTATGATTATTACTCCAGTTAATGTGAAAAAAAAGGTAAAAAAAAAAACTTTTTCAGGACTAAATGGCTTCCCAGGAATCCTGTGAAATTTTTTTATAGATAATGTTTCACATATATTTTCTTACACAGGTTTAAGTTCCTTGAAATGCAGCCTGATTTCACAGATTCTTTCCTTGTAAACTTATTTGTGAAGGGAGGATCTCCGGAGTTCGCCGGATGTCTGCTGCAGATGAAAGTGAGGCAAAGGGCTGTAAAACAGATAAAAAAGGGAGGGGTAAGATCGAAGTACCTGGTTAAGAGCAGTACGTTACAGCCTTGTCCAACCTCTGCCTGCAGAGATCGTATACAAGCCTGCCCCCAATTAGCTTATAGCCCATTTATGCAGCACCAGGGAGGGGGGGAGGAGGAGGAGAGGCTGGGGGCAGGGAATACACGGGTGCTGAAATTACTCCAGCTTCCCCAGGTGAGCTGTATGCTGAGCCATCCCTGCAGCGGTTCAGTGAGGGGGGGCCAGCACCCTCACTTGGGTTTTGAGCAGAGGTGCTCCATCCCTCTGATCATCTTTGTGGCCCTGCGCTGGACCCGTTCCAACAAGTCCATGTCCTTCCTGCCTTGAGGCCTCCAAAGCTGGTGTAGGCACCCATTCCGACAACTGCATGTCAAGGAAAAGACCTCAGAGGAGAGACTTCTGTATCTACACCGTTTGCCACCCAGGTCTGCGACTGAGCAAGGGTGGCCAAGCCCTTTGGATGCCTTTTGCTAACGCCAGTCTGCTCCCCAGCAGGGATGCTAGCCGCATCGCCAACTTCCCTTGTCGAGGTCCCAGGTCATACCTGCCTTTCCCACTTCACATTGCCAGAGCCAGGAGGACTTTGGACCCCTCCTTCCCACCTGACAGCCGTTTTTCAGCTCTGAACAGGAGCCAGAAACTCTTCTGAGCTGACGACTCCTCCCGGGGCCAGTTTCACACCCGCTCCTTGCCAGTGCTCTTCCAGGCTGGGACAGGAGCCTCCAGGCTGTCACGTGCCTGGTGGAGCCCTTCGGAAGGAGGAGGCATCCCAAGGATTTGAACTAGCTTTCCAGCAGTGTGGTAGGACTGGTCTAAGGGGTTCCGGGTGGCAGAGGCAAGTTGGGATTTGCTCCTCTGTTGGAAAGACGTGATCAGGAGGGAAAGCAACCGGTCTTCCATTCTGCTGTGTGAGCTAGCTTCTGTCCTGCTTCCTCCAGGGACACCTTGGCTGCTCTGCTGCCTATTGAAACTCTCAGGTGTTGCTACAAGGGTGATTCAGTTAAGATTAAAAGAAAGTTCCTCAGTAAGTAACCCTTGCCTTGACCTGCTTTCCTGAAGTACCTCAGGACACTTTGGCTACTGCTTTGGGTGATACAGAATCTTCATGGTTGGAAGGGACCTTTGAGATCATCGAGTCCAACCATAGAAAAAAAAAACAGCAACCACAGAGATAACCCAACAATCTCAGGCACTGGGGCATGTCCTGAAGTGGCACGTCTACACGTTTCTTAAATACCTCCAGGGATGGTGACTCCACCACCTCCCTGGGCAGGTTGTTCCAGTGCCTGACCACCCTCTCAGTAATTCTTTACTTCCAGTAAATACAGTCTCCTCTCAAAGCTGGTCTTCCAGGGAGGCAGGAGGCAGCAGGGCACTGTGGAAGGCTGGATGCTGATCCCCTTAAGTTGCGATGCTCTGGGTCTTTCTCACTATTTTTGGATTTGAACCAGAGGACCAGGGTAGAAGTCATGAGGTAATGCTTACAAAACATCAAGAGATTTAAGACTGGGCAATCTTGGCAAACAGCTCCAGGGCTCAAATGTGGTAAGGTCCTTGCAGTAGAGGTTGTTCTTTAGAAAAGACCCTGTTTCCATGTTGTCTCTAGGGGAACGTGCTCACTGGTTCATCTCGGAGGCTGAGTGGAAAGAGAGCCTGCTACAGCATTTGGCCTCCACAGCACAGCAGGTCATGAAGCTAAGTCCAACACCTGAGCGCCTGCTCAGGTGGCTACAACCCTGGCTACAAGCCGGCTAGCTAATGGGCCTGGTTTTATCACCCTCTGCACTGCAAGTAGGCACAAGCATACCTCAAATCTTCCCTGAAGCACAAAATTCAGATGGTCTTGCTGAAGAAGGAAAGGAAAGAATTTTACAGTGACCACCACCTCAGCTGCTCACTGCCGTGTTCCAGAGGACACCTCCAGAGCCCCATCCCCGAGACACCCGGCTGGGCTCACCCCACACCTCAGGTGTGTACCTACGAGCGGATTGCCAACAAGGAATTTGGAGGTGGATTGCCTTAGGACCTGGCTGCTGATTAGGTGATTAAGCAGCCTTGGCTGTTTGATGCATGTGTAAGAGAGGCACCTGGGCTTCTCCCCACGTCGGAATATCGGGGTGCTGCTCTCCTGCAGGGGTAAGCTCGACGTGTATTTAGACACCTAGCCTGAGGCCTGTGGTGACTATGGAGGCGAGAGGAGTCATGAAGATAAACTCCTGCCAAACGCAGGGATGACTAAGCAGCCCTAGACTCCTAAATTGATAAGATTAATCATATCCTTGAAGCTTCCTAGACATGCTGGTTACACCTGCAACTCAGCAGGTATGCCCTTCGGAGAGGTAGGCAGAAAGATGTCTTTTCATCTCACGCACTACCTAAAACATTGGTAACCAAAGGACTGGTGGTGCCTTGTAGACTATATTGTTACATAGATAGCTACTAATAACAATAGTTTAATTATTTATCAAGCTATAAGAGCTTCTTGGCAATCACACCCTCAGCAGGTTTGCTCTGCCTCAGCAGCTGCCCGCTGGACCTGCAGGTCCAATGAAGACCATTGTATCTCTGCAGCATGGACACAAGGAAGTTCATGGCTGATCCTTTTCTTTAGGTTTTTTTTTGTTGGTTTTTTTTTTTTAGTTCCATAGTAATTACCTACAATAGCCTTACAAGAAGCTCCACTGGTTCTTCTCCAGCTGGACAGGTGAGTTTGCAATGCAACTTACAAGTGTTAGGTCTTCCATCAAAAAACTGGAAGCAGCTCAGTTGTGGTCTCTGCAGCAAAGAGATTACAATGAGGCTGAACTCCATTTTGAGGAAACGGGTGTCTATATTGGGGATGTTTGTGAAGGCACTCCCTCTACCTCATTTTCTTGCTTTTTTTTCCTCACCTCACTCCTCCTAGGAGGCAGGGACCGCTCTGGGGGCATCTTCAGGTCCTGGTGGAGGCTGTAGCGCAAGGTGGCACTGGAGTATTATTACACCTTTTGGGTGACCGCTGGTTTCCTTCCTATTAAACTGGGATTTTTTTCCCATAGGGAATACAAACAAATTAGTGTACCATATAAATAATTACCTTTATGTAAATGCATGTGATAAGATAAATGGAATCTGAAATGATTAACTAACCTTCCTTTTAACAACATTTCTGACATTTGATTCAAGGAATGAAGTCCAACCAGCTTTCCCATGGCTTTTACTGTGGAATAGCAAGGATGTGTAGTGGTCATTAAAGCGACTCAGCCATGCTTTTATCTTCTTCCTCACGTAGGAAGAAGATGGAAATATGGAAGAATACGGAAAAAAAGAATTAAGGAAGCAAAACAGTCACCCGATTTTGGATGTCTAATCACAGTTAGCTTCCACCAGGGGAGGAGCACCTTCTTCTGTACGGCTTGTCTTTATCAATTTAATTTGACCTGTGCTTCAAGTTAGACCCAGACTTACTTTGAGCCTCGCGTCCCAGCATCACCCAACCAGCACAGCATCACCTGGCAGCCAGCTGGGAAGCTGGTGATCCAGCAGCACTTTCCCAGAGTTGTTCCTGAGCTTGTTGAAGCTGCCCGTCAGTAGTTTCAGGCAAACGTGGCTGTTCTGGTTCAAGGTCTGGAGCTAGCTTGTTCAGTGTTTGTTGGGATTTCTGCACCACACCTTCCTGCCCAGTGTAGACATGTCCCAGGTCTATCATCATTTTCATCTGCCAACCATTCAGACAAAATAATTAACTTAGCTTCGCTGGCACGCATTCTTTACTGTAAATTATTTGTATCAAAGCATTATTTCAACAAAATCTTTATATTTAAATCATGAAAAATAAACATGAGAAGACCCAACAGTAACAACGCTGATTAAAAATGTAAAAAAAACTTGACTGTGTTTTCTGGCACAAACAGATAATTAAGAAGCTTTTTAAGGGTTTTCTCTGTAACAGGTAGAGATTTAGTAGCATTTTGTGTTAATCACCTCTAGGCTGCAGAGACAGTACCACTGCATAGTGCAAAATAAATGACCAGAAGGCTTAATGTTGGTTTTTTTTTTGTGTTTCTATTTAAAGTGATTTCATATTACAAACTCATGCCAAAAGGTTCATTTGTTTCTGAGTTTCTGGCTGTGTGGACTGTTAGCCATGCTGTGAATGTACGACTGTTTGTCCACACAGTTATTGGAGTGCCTGTGAATAGGTTGCAGGTGCCATTCAAGCTTCTCTCTTTCTCGGTCCCAAAAGATACTTTTGACAGCTACTGATCAGCCCGTTTTATCTGCCTACAGTGCTGTATCTGCTGTGATTATTACTGTGATTCATGAAAAAAAAAGTCTCTTATCAGGCTAGGAATATCTTTTGCATCAGAGCATACCTGCTGTAGGAGTGTTATACAACACCTCTTGTGATCAGTGGAGGAGTCTTACCAGTCACTTCCCTGAACTGTGAATGAAGTCCTAAATTGCTCGTGTAAGCTCTTTTATATCCATGGGGTTTTTGACGGAATCGCTCTTGCTATGTTACCCAGCTCTTTTTTTTTTATCCAGCCAGAGTTTCAGCCACTTTTTTCACTTTGGGGCATTATGTTCCCACACCAAGACCTGCCTTGATGCCTTTTGCCATGTACGTCTTCAGTTGCAAATTTCCCAGCGGGTAGCCTGACACACCTCTGGGTAAGGCTCAGATGGTGACAGTAGCTGCATCCATCCTCAATGAGTTCAGGTTACGTTCGAGGCTCTTGCAGCTGCAGAGTCTCCTCCCCATGTGCAAAGTGTTTGCCAAGGGTTTTGGGGACACAGGGAGTCCAAACAGCTGGATGTGTCCCATCCTACCTGCACCCCTTGGTAGCCCCCTTTTCTCTGGAAGTCAGTAGGAAACTGTGGCTCATCCTTCTGCTTTAAAGAGTGGTAGAAAAGGGGACACCACAAGCTTTGGGGAGCTGAGAAAGGAGAGGGCCTGTGAATTACAGGTTAATTATTTCAGATCCTGCCGCTTGATGCCTGGCTTGTTATGCCAGCTTTCCATAAACAAACTTTGGGAATCCGTGTTCTAATAGTATCTTTCCATCTTCTTAATGGTTATGTTTTTTCACTCCATATGGCCACTTCATCTGCATTAAGCTTCCTCACTTATAACAAAAAAATCCTTCTGTCGTTTCTGTGTTTAGCCAGGTCTGTTGCTCAGATGGTGCAACCACTGAATGGTTAAGCTGAGTCTGTGTAAAATGTTGTTTCTCTTGCTATAGGCAAGGGCAGAAATAAATATCTTTGGTACCATATCTATTTAACTGAAAAATCTAACTAGACCTCCAAATCTGTGCGCTTTGTCGCATATGTTAGAAACAGATCCTCTATGAATTGATTTGTAATAGCCAGTCCTACCACCAGTTCCTCATCCTCCCCAGAAGCCTGACCACTCTTGATTTCATCCCTACTGTGTCCGAGGAAAATTACCTGAATTGATCGAGGCTGCAAGAGAAATTCAGTGTTGCTCTAACACCATAATACTTTGGCTGTGCTGGACCAAAGGTCCCTGGTCTCCACTGCCATCTGACAAGGAACATCAGCAAAACAGGTAAGAGCAGAGTGAACCTATGATGTTACTTTCCCATGCACCTTCCTCTGCTCCAGGTATCTCTGCCCATTAGAAGCCATATGAAATGTTCTTGCACGTCTTATCTGGCTTACCCTAATTCTTATCACATGCAGAACGATGATCAGTTGTTCTTGATGCACTTTCTCCACTGCCACTGTTAATTTCACAGATCTCTACTGTATTTTTCTGTAGGTCTTACTCTACTGAGTTATTTCTTACAGAACCTATCCCATGCTTTCTTTTGATCACTGTTGTTATCCTTCTCTGTTTCTTTCTAGTCCTGCTTTATCCTTTTTGAGAGAAGGATCAGAGGTCTGTAAGGTATCCGTACAATCATGAATTTAGACAGTGACAGAAAGACTCCTCTCCTCTCCTCTGTTCCTTTCCTATTAACTCTAAGGTAACTACGCTCATTAAAGACCTTATCCAAATCACCTTTTAGTCAAGAAAAAGATTCCAATTAACTTTGGATTGAATCAGGCATTGGCTTTCCTACTGCCCGAAGATGGAACAACAGGAGTGCCAAAACACATTCTTGAGGCAATCCAGTTGATCATATGCAGTATCACAGTCACTATATTCTGTGTAAAGCTCATTATTAAAACCACATAAAGCCCAATCCATAAATCTAACAAACAC
>JAHREE010148219.1:0-17140 GCA_033628505.1 Tringa tobata | reverse complement strand
GTTTGGAAGCACAACAAAATGCAGGCACCCGCAGAGGCAGAATGTAGGTCACCCCGAGAAGCTGCCGGCTCACAGGATTGTCATCTGCTTCGTTAAGAATAGATTAATTGGTAGGAGATGGTCTGGCAACAGCTCTACTGCTAATGGCCCGCGTTTTCCTTTAACAGCACCAGCTGTGGAGTTTCTCTGTATTGATATGGTATTAGGGAAACTTGGCCTGTAAAGGCAGTTTTAAAAAGATACTATAAAAACCTGCTGAAAAACTGAAGGAAGAATCTCTACTTTAGTTTCTTGTGTTAAATGCTAAAAGTGAGTCAGTTGCTTGGATTGTGAGAATCTGCCACATTGCTAAAGAGAGACGCTGGAAGTAACAGAGTGGTTATTAGGATACACATCACCACACTGGCAGATAGCACGGGTTAAGAACCTTTAGCTTATCTTTTCGGAGAGAGGTGTGGTCACAATTACTTTTCTTGCTGCCTGCTCTACAAAAATATCAAATTTCAGGATACCATGGATCCCTGGCAGTGGAAGATACAGCTATTCCCTGGTAGTTTCTCTATAGCACTACAAATGCTACTAAGAAAAAGGCTTCCGTGTCGCTGTTGCTGCCAAGGCCAAGGTGGTGTGGACTGAGGCTGGTGACCTCAAGATGAAGGAGTGAATATTTACCCATGAGATAGTCCATGGGGGCACTAAAAAAAAGAATGGAATGGGTTGTGGAGCGAATGGGCGACCAGTAGAGCACCCGGCGAAGGTCCTTTGGGAAAGGAGAGGCCTCCGGGTGCTGGGCTCAGTCCGAGGGTGGGAGGATGGACACCAGGGACTGGCTCTGTGGGAAAGAGAAGGAAATAAAACGTAACACTAATCACATCATCATTTGCAGCTGGTGGAATTACAGTAATTAAGTCACATGTTTCTGTTACCGTCGCCCTCCCATGGTTGGCTCCATCAAACCAGGCTCCAAAGAGGACTCTCACCTTCCTGCGTGTTTTTTCTGTCCCAGTTGTTGAGGGGCTTCCTTAGACTGCTGGAGCTAACGGAGAGTGCCTTTCCTGAGGTTTCACCCAAGGTGTGTCTCACTGTATTGAGGTGCAGCTTCTGGTGCTCTGCAAGTGCTGAATTGTCACGACTGGAAACCTTGCAGAGCAGGAGGAGTGAGTTCCTGAGGCTGCTCTGGTTTGTGCGCTGCACTGGGGAGAACTTACTGCGGAGGAGGTGAGACAATGAAACACACAAATTCATTGAATTTCTGGGTTTCTGCCACACAAATCCATAGTCTGCTCCGATCTCCAGTGCTGTGTTACGCTCCTGGTCGCTGACTGTCAACAATGATGGAACTGAAGGTGATCTCTGATACTCTCCCTGTTGGTCCTGGGGGGCTGCTGCTGGCCCTCACCGTAGCCGTGGTGGCCAGGGGGCTCCATTCATTGCCTGGGCTGGGGCTCTGCAGGGCCTGGCCCGGGGCTGCTCCCGCTGGAGAGGTTCTGTGGGTGCTCCCTCGCCTGAGGCCCAATAGACCTCCTGAGTCACGGTGACTTCACAGGCTGCAGGGAGACTCATGTAAGTTTGCATTGTGAATTACTGTAGGGTGGGGTTTTTGGTTTTTTTTTTTTTAGGTCTGACCAGTGCAGTAGAAGCCTTTAGTTAAAATGAAGAGGAATCTGCAGCGTGGCCTCACGTAACCACGAAGTGTTGTCTGTCGCCTGTCTGCAGTGGGCACCTTACCTTATTTACAGTTGATTTTGCTGTGCAGCGGTTTGTGTGGAGCTCCCTTAGGCTCACAGCAGCAGTCCATTGCCTGGCTCTGGGTGCTAGGCTCTGGTTATTAAATTTAGTATTAATTTTCTTTCCTATAGCTGCCTCATTTCTGCTTTGTCTTACAGCGGTGTTTGCTTGTAATGGGTAACGTGCCTTCGGCTTTTGGGGTCACCTGCAGTAGTAGCTGCACTTGCAGGTTTTAGTGTGAGGTCAAGGAAAATGAGACAAAAGGAAGAGTCTTGCTGGAGAGCATAGCTTTCTCCTTGCAATATGTACGTATGGGAGGCTGGAGACAGGTCTGTGTTACACGTATGTGTACACATACACGAAGGAAAATCAGCAGTGCATGTGAAGCGAGCTTTCTCCTGGAAGAGGAGGGCTGGCTGGCTTATTTACTTATTATCTTGTTTATTCATGACATGAAATGTATTTGAAAGCTGGAGAGGAGGGTGGCTTCAGCACTGTAAAACCAAGAGGTGTGGAGCTGCCACGATCACTGTTTGTACATCCTCCTACAGAAGTGTGGGTAAAATCAGCATTGCCCACCGAGTTTAGACTCAGCACAGCGTGTTTGCATCTAGAGCATCGATAGGCTTCTCGTTTTGATCCGATTGCTCATTTTTTCTTGCTGGTCCCACTGCCTGTCCCTCTTCCCTGCTCCTTCCCTGGGAGCTGACTGTGCTACACGTGGGCAGGGCTCAAGACAAGAAGAGTTGAAGTGCAACGTAATCCCTTGCTCCTGATGAATAAATGTCTTGTTAGAGAAAGTACTTCTGACCAAAAAGATCAGTTCCTTCCCCAGATCTACAGTTTCTCAATACTGCTTAAAAGAAGCCAAAAAGTCCGGGTTTTCAGGTCTCCTCGTTGTCTCCATCTCTCTGATAATCTCATTCAGACTTGGTTTAGTGAGCAGAAGTGTGAGACTTTGTCTAGTGACTCCTCTTATTGCTTTATTGCAATTTTCTCCTCAGAAAGAAGACTTCCCAGAGAATTAATAGCCACAGAGATCCACCTGCTAGAGAAGTTCACGCGGGATGTAAACCACAAGCAGTAGAGGAGGATGATGTGGGCTCCAACTCCTTGTTAGAAACCAGTTATTAAGGGTTTTCTCTCTTCTGCAGCTGAATGCTGTGGGGTTTTTGCCAAAGGGAGCAAATCTGTGTTTCAGGAAGAATTGCTGTGACTGTAGAGCTTGTCCCAGCTAGCCTTCCTCCTCTTCCCTACCGCGTCAGCTGAATTTTGCTCTCTCTGATAAAATTTACACTTTCGCAGAAGCTTTTGCCAAAGGATGAGTCTGTGAATAGCTCGAGTTTCTCTTCCAGAACAGTCTGAATGGGGATGAAAAGTTTGACCCCATCTGTCTTATAGCCCCCCTTTAAGTACTGAAATAAAGGTATTTGCTTCTGAGGAATGAGATTGGAGATTATTACCAGATAATATAATCTGTAAATTTGTCAGCTATAAGTGAACTGCTCTCAAGAAGTCACTGCAGTATCAAAACAGTTCAATTTAAGTTCTGCTTGCACCTGCTAAGAGCAAGTTTGGGTTTTTTGGGGTTTGTGTGTTGTTTTTTTTTTTTTTTATAAGGTGAGGAGCTAAAGTTCTTTAAAACAGGTTCCTATATGTTTGTGTGCTCCATGTGCATTCGCAAAGGTCTCTGTGGAGCTGGCATCGAGTGGTGGCAGTGTGCCCGGGCACAGAATGATCTCCAGGCCTGGGGTTTGTCATTGCCCCTCCGAAACAAAGTCTTCTCTCCGAACCTTGTGCTTCCAACACCTTTCACTCCCAGTGCCAAGCAAAGCCCCAGCTCCCAGGATCGAGTGTTGACGCCTGGAAAACCCAGGGCTGAGACTTTGTGCTGAAGGTGTGAAGAAGGGAAAGAAACTTCAAAAAGCTAATAAAGCCTCTGAAAAACAGTATTTATACTAAAAATGCTGAGTGTGGTTGGGAATGTTGTATATTCATGCTGTGTAGGTATCGATACCTTGTAGCATAAATATTTTGAAAGACCCAAGTAGTAACTGAGATCATGAACAGCTTAATAAAACCAGAACTCTCCTCTCTTGACTGATGTGCTTGTGTTGGGGTTACTTTGGAAGGAGGAATTCTATTTACACCCGAAGCTCTCTTACAGAATCTTTGATCTGAACTGCTTCACCGATAACAGATGTTAATGTCTGCGTATTCTTAGTAAAATAACATTCTGAAGCATTAAAGCTGTATGTAGGACTTGCATGGGCTTCGGAGAGTTTGTAGTCCTGGACTTGGTGTGTTTGGAAAGGTTGTTACTGGGAGGGATTAGAGGAATTGTTTTTTTTTATTGCTACTGTGCCCAAAATTCGAATGAACTTGATAAAGCAGTATCTGGAATAGGAGTTCGGTTCAGAAGTAGTCTTCTGCATTAAGGTATTAAACTTAAAAAAGTCTTGGAGTATTATAAATCTGTCTTGAGAATTGAGAGATCTCATAATCAGATAGTTGTATAAATGGACTAAACAAAGCTTTTCAATTTACAATTTAATTTACAATTTACAATTTAATTTTAAAAGCTTCCAGGCTTAGTTATTGCTGTATTTTCCTGTTGTTTATGTCTTCTTTTGTTGCATTTTTTTTTTTTTTTTGCTTTTTAAATAAAAACATTTTTGGGCTGTTTGTTGGGCCCTACCGTAAGCTGCAAACACACCTGAAGGATGCTGGTTTTCTCTGTGATGCTTTTGTTCTGCTGATACCTATTAGTGTATTACCTGTGGTAGTGTATACTCTGCGTGTGAACGTGCTGTGAGTCACCAGCTGGGTTTCTTCTCGCTTTGTGAATTTGAAGTTGTTAATTCAAAGAAAGGTAGCAGATAGAGTTCTTTCTGCCGGGCCTTGCTTTACTCAACGCTGGAATAGCTAAAAAGCCGGGCAGTAAAGATAAGGTTTATGTCCTTTTGTGGCCATGGAAGCAAAGTGTGTTTTAGGTGTTTGGGGTGGATTAGTGGGGGGATGTCACCTCTAGAGCCCTAGGGAAAGTGCTGTTGCTCAGACTGTGAACCCTTGGTGCCCCCCAGAACCCATGACCACCAGGAGGGCTGCAGGCAGAAGGGGCTTCTGGTGCCTGAAAGGGGGCCAGCCCGGTGACTCCTGGTGCTCATCAAAAAATGTGACTGTGGCCTGACTTCTGCTGTGTTAATTTGGGTGTCGAAGCTGCAGTTTCAGCACACTGTTCAGAAGAAGAACTTGCTGTGGCCAGAGCCCGTAACAGCACCAAGGTGGGCAGCTTGAAGACAACAGGCTTGAGTAGGAATTTCTGCACATTTGCTTTTCTTCCGTGAGTTGAAAATACGTACTGTGTTGAAGTGTATTTGCAAAGCGATTACTAACAACTGAAATGCAAAATACACGTCTTTAAAGGCTGTGTTGGATGCTGGTTTGTGGTGCAGGTCGGCTGTTGGGCTCCTGGCACCGCAGCCTTGCCCCTCTCCTGCCCTACATTCCGCTTCCTCCCGCCCCGCGTCCTCCCCGAGCTCAATGCTCTCTTTGTTTGGAAAAGAATGCAAACAAAATTCGTGCTGTCTGAAAAGGGCCAGCTCATCATTTGTAGCTCTGAAATGGACTGGAAAATAACTTTTTCTCCCCCCCTGCCTTGTACCGATGGCATTCTGTCTTTCACTTTTTGAGAACGGTGGGTTTGCGATTTAGCAATATAAGGGGTCTTTAGAAAACCTTGTCAGGGGCTTGGGAAGGGTGTGAAGTGCTATGTAACTGTTTGGATGCAGCCTTTATGGATTTAAAACACTCTTCTGCTGACGCAAGTCCTGGGTCTTCATTAATGGCTTTTGTCCGAGAGCAATGGAAACTCAAAACCGTTGAGCAAATAGTTGTGTATTCACCAAGACATTCAGATATTTAAACTTGCACAAATGAAGCCGGAATGCTTTGTCGGGAGCCGTTGGCAGTAACCTCTGCTGGTGCAGGGACGGAGCAGCTTGATTTCCGTAGCCTGATGCACAAACCTGACCCTCCGGCTCCTGCGGCTCCTCTGGCTCTGCGTGTTCCCAGCCCGTGACTTCCAGTGTTTGTGTAAGGGCAGATCTTGTTTGCACGTACCACGAGATCAACTAACGCTGCTTCTTAAGCCTTGTACTCGAAGACCAGTAACCCTCAGAATCCATAAATAGCTTCTGTCTTCTTTAAAGCTCACTTTTTGGCCAGAGCTGGGGCCATATATTGCTATAAGCGACTGGTAGAAGACCTGACATTGGAAGGAGATCCCGAAGTGAGCTGGAAGCCTGGGATGACCTGCCTGTAAGGAGACGTTGTCATCAAATGGTGTGAGGTGCTGAAGAGTCACAAACACTTCCACACTTGTATTTGAAAGTATGGAGTTGCGTTAAGCGTTTAATAAGCTGGCAATATACTCCCAGGTTTTTCTGTGAGTTCCTCTTTGCCTTCTTGAAGTCAATGAATATCTTATCAACGCTTAATGAGGGAGTAATTTCATGCTCATCTTTAATTCATTAGTTCTGTCATTTGTCATTATCCTCCCGTGACAGTACTGTGGCCGTTCTGCGTGCCATTCGGTTTTTATACCCGTTACCCTCTCCAGCTCTTGCCCGAGCTTAACGTTGCTGGAAGCTCCCCGTGCCTGTAGTCTCTCCTCTCTGAAGCCTGGGTGGTTCTGCCGGCACGATGTCGCTGGCGTCTCCCAACTGAATGGGCATTAGAGAATCCAAAAGTCTAGTTTTTGCAGCCCGTTAAAACTACTGTGAGAGCATTTAGAGGCAAATAGTCATTGCTATTTATAACAGTCGTTCCCTTATGAAGGCTGAACTAGTATTATATTGTAATTGGAGTGGAAGCTGAGTATAACGTGGGATTAGAGATTTATTTTCTCCCCAAACACTTGAGTTAGCTAAATCCCTCCTGGTGCAGAGAAGAGTTAATTTCCTCGGCTGGGTTAATAGCTCACTTTATCTTAACGTGTAAAAAGTGGCTGTCAAACTTCCTGCTTTATCTGGGCAGAGCCTAAAAGTTAGCGTGACTGTATAAAATCCTTTTATTTATGATCTCTTGGCCAACGCTGTGTCGGTTTGTTTGCTGCCGTTGCTGGGGAGTGCTACATCACGGCAAACAACTCGCTTAAACGCTGCAAAACGTGGGGACAGTTGAGTGTATTTGGGGCAGTTTTGTATCTTGGCTATTTATCATTCAGCGGGTTCATTTTTCAAACCACGTACGTATGATAGGAGCTGTATTGATTCATAAATTTCACTTGAGTGCTGAAGTGCTGCTTTGGCTAATGGGGAAGAAAACAGAGCACTGAAACAGAGCTCTGGAGATCCCAAGGTGATGTCCTGGAATTAGTGGACAATCTCGGCCTTTAGTCACTGTACTGCTTTAAATCCTTAGAAATGGGGAATTTTGCCCCCTTGCACCCTGGTTCGTGTTTCTGAAATACTTGGTAACTCTAAAAGGCTCCATGAGGAGCTGCATTTGGTGTTCATTTAAGGGTTATTCTCCATTTTCCCCTTGGCCACATAAGTCATAGGACCATCTACAAGTGCTGTCCCCGTTCCTGCTCCTGCACCACACAGGTCTGTGGGAGGGGGATTCTCTTCCTTCCACCACCTAAAACTGTGCAGCCTTTCCCAGAGAGGCTCTGGCATCCTCAATTTTATCTGAAAAGACTTCCCTAATGTGATATTTCAGTGTTAAAATGAAGTAGCGTGTGCTGTGTGTAGAGCTGAAAGGAGCTGGACTTGGGGAGTTTAGGGCAGGCTTCCCACGGAGGCTCCTTACGTAATCCTATGTTTCATAAATTCTATTTAATCTTACTTGGTATAAAATGACCTTGTAGATTTAAGAGGGAAGTTTGTGATTGCAGCTGCTGCCTTTTAAAAAGTCTAAATATAAACAGATTTTGGGAAAGCATGAAAAATTATCGGCGGTGTTTTCTGCGATTTGAATGGAAAGGCAGAACTGTGGGATCTATTAGAGCTGGAGCGTTTTGGGCAGCTGCTGGTGGTGGTGTTCCTGCTCTGCTGGGTGCACTCTGTGCTCATCGCTCTTGGAGGCAGCTTTGGGAAGAGAAGGTCACAACAAGACGTGGTCCTCAAGCTTCTTCTGCTATGGAGGAGCTGGTGGGAGAGTCACAGAATTGCAGAGTGATACGGGGTTGGAAGGGACCTCTGGAGATCATCTAGTCCAACCCCCTGCCAGAGCAGGTCCACCCAGAGCAGGTTGCACAGGAACATGTCCAGGTGGGTTTTGAATGTCTCATCTTCTACGGCACGAGAAGATGAGCCCCTCTCTTCTGGGGAGGAGCAATGAGTCTGTACCCACTGCACAAATGAGCTTTCACTGAGGGCTTAAACAACTGCGTTTAGATTTCCCTGCCTCAGGTGGAAGTTTCTCACCGGGTGCCACAAGACTTGACATTTCCCTATTGTAGACTTGTCTCTCCATTGGATTGGAGTTACCCCCTGGAAGTAAAATGGTAATTTCTCACCCTTCCCTCTTTGTCATCTGAAAACAACTGCTGGTTCCCAGAAGGAATGAAGAAATTGTTAGCGCATGTGATGTTGGGTTTTGTACTGCTGACACCCATCCCTTGTTTTTATTCAGTCTTCAAGATCATCCGTTTCTTATTTTAATTGTCCTTTGTACAGCGCCTCTCGCTTTTCTAAGCAGTAGGCTTCAGATAGGACAGTTTATTACGTCAGAATTAATAATGCAAATATTAAATACTGGTTTCAATGTGAGTCTCTGCTAAGGGTCTCTCTTCAGTTTGATGGTTTCTTCTTTCCCGAGTCTTTCCAAGACAGCTCTCCTTCATCTCCTCTTCAGTCGGTGCCTGCACATCCCATGGATAACTAATTTCCTTGTGCTACCACTTCAGCTTTGCCCTGAATTAACTTGTGAAATATTTAGTACCAGTTGGCATTAAAGTAAAACCCTTACTCCTGCTCTCTCATGATGGTGTCTGCTCACTCTGGCTTTGGGGGTGGTGGTTCCACACTTTGCTTGTGCCACGTCAGAGGCTGGGGCAGGGCTGGGCCCGGAGGAGGAGACGTGGCCGTTGGGCACTGGTTTATACTGATAATTCACCTTTTATTGCTGGGTGAGAGCTTCGTGTGGCCTGAACCCTCCTGCTCCCCTTGCTGGTGCTGGAGCTCTGCTGTCTGTGGACCAAGAGACAATTCAGGGCTTCTTGGCGTCTTCCAACAGAGTAAAAAGCAAGATTTTTAATAGTCTGGGGTCTTGTCTCATGCTCTGGTTTGAGTTATGATAAATAGGTAACAAGCATTAGGTTACCTGTAGTTAATGTTATTCTTACAGGCAGGTTACTTGGACAAGAGTAATGGAAAGGAGAAATTTTTGGGGGGGGGAAAAATAGGGTTTTTTAGAGGTTTCTGAGATGGTGGTATTACAAGGATTGGGGTATCAGTGTAAACAAAATAAAAATAAAACCTCACAATATTTCACATAATTTTTACAAAATGTTACAGTTTAATCATTTTGGGGAAAGAATCTTTTTTTAAGTTGATACCCAAATTCCTAAATTTCTCCTTTATGGAAGTTCTCCAGAAAAATTGCAAAACCCTGATATTTTTTTTTCTTAGAAATAAACAAGAAACTGAAAAGCTTTTACAAGCCAGATCATCTTAACGTGACCTGAAGGTGTCAGTTGCCCAATTACAGACCCTTTGATGCCCCCTGTATGTTGGTTGGCACCTTCCTCTTGCGCTCCAGCTCCCTCGGCCATCCCTGGCTTCTCTGAGGGTTTGGGAAAAGAAGGGGAAAAAGCTGTTCTTGTGTCTGGAGCAGTTGTGAGTTGATGTGGAATTGCGCCTTTTTTTTTTTTTTAAATAGATCCTAATTACATATTTATGTGTTTGTTTATTTTAGGGATAGACTTCAAGATTAAAACCGTTGAATTACAAGGAAAGAAGATCAAGCTACAGATCTGGTGAGTAACAGACCCGGGAAGCTGTGGGGTGATGTGCTGCTGGTGGCTGCTTTCAGAAGCAGGTTTTCCCGAGAAGGGTTTACTCCTTCGGAGATTACCCCCAGGTATCTAATTTTGTAACCCTCTTTTGTATTTTTCCCTAAACAATTTTTTAAGAGATGTTTGGTGTGGTTTCTAACCCCGGTTACCGGATGCTCCCATGGACAGGCTGCTGGCGAGTCTCCTGGTTGGGAGGACGGGACCCTCGCAGTCTGTGATTTAGTGGGAAGTGTTTGAAAACTGGGCTTTTTTAAATTAGGAGCTGCCTCGAATTTATGATTGTAAATTGACTGGTCGCCTTGCTTTGCATCAGCAAGAAAGTGCAATCCACGTCTGCCCTTATTTTATGTTCTCCTGTAGTAAACTGTGGGGAGTTTCTCAGCTGGCTGACAAGGTGACAGCTTTTCTGTAGGAAAGTCCAACCCGAGACAAAACTGCAACTCCTTTAGCTTCCTGTGTGTGTCTGACTGGAGACTTTTCTCCTGGTTTAATAGCCCTGTAAGAAATCAGTTGAGGAAAGCTGACGGCTTCTCCTGCCCCCTGGTTTTGTACTTGTACACGTATTGCTGCTGCGTTCTCCAGCTCTACTGAGACTTCAGAACTTGAATTGGTTTGGAACTTGCATTTACCTATTTTGCCCCGATTAATGAAAATCTTCTATGGTCTGATAATGTTGAGGTTTGTAGATGCAGTGGATGGGTTCCAGTTAGAAGGAGACACTGGTCCTCCTCTGTCCGGGCAGTCATTCCATTGCTGTAGGACCCGCTGAATTATCATCCTTCCTAATGAGTGTATTCTAAATCCTCCTCATTACCACCCCTCAGAGCGTGCTCCTTGTCTCCTGGCTGTTTCTCATGTCCTGGTCCTCTGAGCGCCTCCTTAGCAGAAATTGGCCAACTCAGTTATTTTGGTTTGTGCCCTGCAAGGGAAAGGGTTGTGGAAGTTGGTTTTGTTGTATAAACTGTGTGGCTGGTGGATGAGGAAGCACTGGGAGGATGAAGTAAGCCAGTGTGCTGGGATGCCCCAGTGGGGAAGCCACCAAGGGTCACCATCCTCGTGAGGGCGAGGTCTTAGATGGAGCTGTCAGAGGAAGGACAATTGGTTGGTGGTGTATTTTTTACCCCAACGGGGCAGCTGCTGTGAATTACCCTGGGACAGGAGGGCGGGACAAAACATTGGAGTGACTTAAAGGAAGCATTAGATTAAACTTTAAAAGTCATGATGAAATGTAAAACCTCAAAATATGGAATACTGAGAGTTTTCCATGTATATGTAGACAAAGCAGCAAGGCTTAGGGAGGCTGTGTGCATTGTGGGGGTTAGCAGCTCAGGGAAATGAAGAGGGGTTTGGGTGAGCTGAGTTGTATGAAATCACAACTCTTAAACATTGCAGAGTTGGGAGGTTGTTGTCCGAATCTGCTTCTGGTTCCTGCCAGTTTAAAATTTTACATTTGAGATGAAACTTGGAAAGCAGAAAAAGAAGTTCCTATGGCATGCACTTTTGGTGGAAAAAATACATCTAGGCTTTGTAGTTTAAACTCTTCCTGTACAGGGAGTTTTGCCCAGCAGTGGTTTGGTGGCTGGAACAGTAGTGTCTTTTGGTGAAGATGTTGTGTGTGATGCGTCTATATTTAACCACCGCTTCCTGTACTTAAACTCACCCTGTACTTGTACTTGTGTAACACGTTTCCAGAATTGTCCTCGCTCCCACCGCAGCAGTTCAGGGAGTGAGGGACACTTCAGTGGAACGTTTCCTGTGTAAACCCGAGGTTCTCCTTGCAGATTTTCCTGCGTCCAGAGCGTGGCTCCTGATTTTATAACTGAAGCGAATGCACAGGAGTGAATGTAGGTGAACAACAAAACATCTTCTGAGTCATAGGTGGCACTTCCACTGGGACACAGCTCTGTACTTGATTCATAGAATCACGGAATGGTTTGGGTGGAAAGGGACCTTCAAGCCCATCCCAACCCCCTGCCCTGGGCAGGGACACCTCCCACCACACCAGGTTGCTCCAAGCCCCCTCCAACCTGGCCTTGAACCCCTCCAGGGATGGGGCAGCCACAGCTTCTCTGGCCAACCTGGGCCAGGCTCTCCCCACCCTCCCACCAAACAAGTTCTTCCCCACATCTCAGCTCCATCTCCCCTCTTGCAGGGTCAACCCCTTCCCCCTCCTCCTAGGGCTCCCCTCCCTCACCCAGAGTCCCTCCCCAGCTTTCCTGGAGCCCCCCTTCTTTAGGGACTGGCAGGGGCTCCAAGGTCTCCCCGCAGCCTTCTCTTCTCCAGGCTGAACCCCCCCAACTCTCTCAGCCTGTCCTCCCAGCAGAGGGGCTCCAGCCCTCCCAGCATCTCCGGGGCCTCCTCTGGCCCCGCTCCAACAGCTCCATGTCTCTCCTGTGCTGAGGCCCCAGAGCTGGAGGCAGCACTGGGGGGGGGTCTCCCCAGAGCGGAGCAGAGGGGCAGAATCCCCCCCCCGGCCCTGCTGGCCACGCTGCTGGGGATGCAGCCCAGGGGGAGGGAGGCTTGCTGGGCTGGCAGTACATGTTGCCAGCTCATGGCCAGCATTTCACCTACCTCAGCGCCCCCAAGCCCTTCTGGGCAGGACTGTTCCTCATCCCTTCATCCCCCAGTTTCCTCATGAGGTTCACACCGACCCACTTCTCCAGCCTGTCCAGGTCCCCCTGGATGGCATCCCACCACTCAGGTGTGTCACCATACCACTCTGCTTGGTGTTGTCTGTAAATCTGCTGAGGATGCCCTGGATCCCACTGTCCTTGATGAAGATAGCATCCTCAGTGGGAGGCTGTCTTGGCCCAAGATCTGAGCTTCAGAACCTCAAAAGATGTGGTTACGAAGAAGGGTAGTACTGAAATAATTTCAAGTGTTTACCTGTTTTAGGTCGGGGTACCCGTACTCACCCGTCCTTTGTTTTACGAGGCTATCAGGAGGTTCATTAAAGCTGATCTTTTCTAATTGTGTCATCCATGGCTTCCGAGATCAAACTCTTGTAGCTGTTTCATGGCAGCATGTGCTAGAACGATATGCACCTGGTCCCCAAGGTCTGCTCTCTGAGATGGTTCTGTCTCAACTTGATCTCGCCACTCTTTAGTCTTTTAGAATAAAGATGACTTTACATTTTGCTTCAGATGTTCAGTTATTAACTTCAGGCATCTGGACGTATGAATGAAGCTATTGATGCCTGACCTGTTGATGTGCCGAGGGATGTCTTTCCTGCCCTTCTAACCCCGGGCATGGTACCAGTATCTGGGTATTTCCAGTTCTGTAGGTAGCAATGTTAATTTCACACCTTCCAAGGCTTGCTGCAGTCTGCATCTCATCCTCTTCTCTTCCTTTTCTGAAACGATGTTCCTCTTGCCGACCTCACTTGTTAGAAGCTGAGCTGTCAGCACGGGCTAGCTGTCTCTGCTCCTGCTGTAAGTGGGACGAAGGAAAAGAAGAAACTCCATCCATCTGAACGTGGCAGTACACGCCTCTCTGTCACTTCGGAGGGAGCTTAGATGTGTAGCTTAAATATAGCTGTCTAATTGTTGGGTAAATGAATCCCACCAACGCTTCTGTTTCCGTAAGCATGCTGTGAAGTGCTTTCATCTCAACAGAACTTTTTGATCTTGCCAGTAAACAACAAAATTATTTTTTTTTTTAATTTATTTAGCTACTTGAGTTTCTGGCAAAACAAAAGATGCTCCTGGCTAGTTCTTTGGGTCTGGTACTTAAGGGTGGTATGTCAGGGACAGAGTGGACCGGAAATGTGGGTTCTCTGGAGGGTTTGATGCTTCTCATTCCTACTTGAGTGAGCAGAAACACTGGTGGTTTGCACGGAGGGGGCTCAGAAGCTCCACCTGCGAGTGTTGGACCACTAGTAGCCCAGTCATGGTGGCCATGTGCCACAGGGCATGTGTCCCAGCATGCCTGAGACCGTGACCCAGCCAGGAACCAGGAGGATGCGGTTGCCCAGGCTGGGGTCCCGGGGGGTTCGCTGCGGTGCTGCAGAGGCTGCTGCTGAGGACGAGAGGCACAAGTCACAGCAGGGAGAACTCAGCCTTGAATTGGGAAAAATTGTGCTGAAGGTGGTCTGTGACTGGGACAGAAATAAAAGATGCTGGGATTGCCATCCTGGGGGTAATCAAAATATTTCTAGAAGGGACCGCAGGCAGCTTGAGCTGATGCAGCCTTGCTGTGGGGTGTTACAGCTCCACAGCCTGCCGTAGTCTCGTTGGTGGCCCTGGGTGCCACGACAGAACCTGGGCTGGGGTTCCCAATTCCCAGCTGCTGCTGGATGGGATCAAAAGCACTAAAGCCTGGCGAGATTCCTGCTGGGAGTCTTCTTTTGATCTTCAGAGCCTTAGATAATGGCCACCAGCTTTGTAAAGAGCTTCTAACCAAGTGGTTTCTTAAGAGGCAGAAGAAACAAGTGATAAGGCAGGCGTGTGATGTCTTGCTGGGAGCAAGGTGAGGTGCTCCCCAGCGAGCTTCTGCAGGAGCTTCAGCACAGCTCTGAGCAGCCGTCTCTTTGGGCAGAGCTGCCGTCAGCACTGTGGTTTCTCACCCCGTAACTCACTGTGCTACAGGTCCAGCTACTGGTAAAGCTCATCTTTAACCTCAGTTCTTTCTGTGTAACTCCTGATGTCACTTTCTGACACCGTCCCTGTCAGTACTGCAGTCAGGGGCTTTGTTGTAGAAGAGATGTGGGGTACAGGGTGTCGGAGCAGGTCCGTCGCGGGGATGGGATGGCTGGGACAACTCCTGGCTCCCTGCAGAGTGAAGGGAAATGGGCTTATTCCGTGAGGATTGAAGCCAGGAGTCTCTGTGGTTGCCTTGCAAGTGAGCGTTGGTTCTCATCAGCTTTTCATGGGAGCGGAGAGTTGGCGAGGTGCTGCCTTGGGGCTTTTTTCCCCGTGCAGGTGGGGTGCAGCGTTCAGCAAACGAAGGAATCCAAACAAGTCTTACGGCCTCCAGTTTGGCCTGGGGACAGGCCATGTTTTGGGCAGCAATAACTTTTGATTCTAGGTGTGTCGTGTGACACTGTCATTTTTTTTCCACCCTTCCAAAGGTAGATAATTCCTGTTTCTCAGGTTCTGTGCATTCAACTTGAGTGTCACAGTATCGAGAATAGCTGAAAAAGGTGACAAGACTCACTGACAAATGTGATGCTTCTGGGCAATATTGGAGCAATAGGCCTTTTTTATTCTTTTTTTTTTTTTAAATTTTATTTTTACTTAAAACTTTATTCCTGCTGATTAGCTTGACAACACTGCCATTCATCTTCTCATCTGAGAATTTAAAGAAGTTAGGTGGAAGTGTCTGGTGGTAGAATCCCTGATCTCCTCCAAGAGCAGGGAAGTTTCATGGTCCCGCTGTGCCGTATAGCTCCGGCTGCGGGAACTGTCTTATGGATTCCTAGAGCTCGGCTTAAAGCAAAGAGAAATACCCGCTGCTGTGCTTTCACTCTGTCTTTGTGGTTCTTCATGCTGAAGGGTTCTTAAATTAAGGCTGTTTATGAAAGCTGGGTATGGGAGGGTATGTATAAGTGATGTTCTGTAATTCATGTGGCAACGGCTTCACTTAAATACGTGTTGAATAGCGCAAGCGCTGGAGCCTCAGAGCTGAATGTACTATATTTAACACTAGACACAAAGCCAGTCTCCGGAGTCTGGGTAGGAAGTAATAGGTGTGTCCTTAACCAGCAATTCCGCACTGCACATTTTCCCCAGAAAGGGCTGGGCCAGAGCTTATCTCCAGTTTATCCGCTGGTGGATGGGAAGGATGCCTCTGCTGCAGCGCTCGGGGCTCGAGGAGTGTCAGTGCCTCTCTAATGCAAACAGTTAGAGCTTCACTTGCTGCTGTGGCATGGTCTAGGTAGCTCAAGTTAGGGTACTTTCATAAATAACGGTAATACTTTCTGTTTGTAGTGAAAGAAACGTGGTTTTCCAGCAATAAGTAGTCACTTAAAAGCATGTGCCGCCTTCTCCGTGGGTTGGAAAAGGCAGCTAATGAAGTAACTGCCTGGCCCTCCTGCACTGACTTAACATCTTTGGAAAACAGAAGACCTGCTGTGAAGTGTGTGTTCCAGCAAGGTGTCTGGTCTGAAAGCGTAAGTGATGGGCTCTGCTTTTTGCAGGTAGCTCCAGCAGTTTGAATTAGTGAAACCAGAAGGGAGTGCTCTGTGTTTCTGCGCTGCAGCAGGTCGTCGTTACGGAAGCTGGGGAGGCAGAGAGAGAGCTCCTGGGCTCTTCTTCAGCTTCCAACTCTTTATTGACTGGCGGAATCTTTTTCATGACCTCCAAGACTCAGTACCCGCCTCTGACAAAGCTAATGCTTTTCCTGAATGAGTCTACTTCCCTTTATTTATGTGTTTTCTGTCTTGTCAATCTGCTGAGTATAAACTAGCCATGGTAAGTGTTAACTTGAATCTTATTTTTATGTAACTTGAGGACAAAATTACTGCTATGGAAAGAAGTGATAAATTTTTGGTTTCATAAATAGCAGGAGTTTGTGTGAAAGCAGATTTGTTTGCCTTATTTATTTTCTAGTTGGGAAATACAAGTAGGCTAAGACATGCATGAAAACTGAGTTAATCAGCTGTAATTGAACTAGAACATTCTTAGACCACATGCTCGGTGGTTTAGAGTAGAATTCCAATTAGTTGTCAATTTTTGAGTGTACTGACGGCTTGCTGGAGACCAGACCTTTCCTTTCCATGACTTTTAGTTGGGGGACCTCATGGGCTTTGGTGACAAAAGGGGTTCAGAGGGAGCAATGGCTGCTTCATGTGACACCCTCCAGAAAATCCCTGCTGGTAAAGGTCTCAGCAGAGCTCTGCTACCTGGGCCAGAGTTTATTGAGTATATTGGAAAATGAAAGATGTAATGGCAGAGAATTAAATCAGGCCTCAAACCTAGAATTAACGGACACTAAGCAGAGATTATTGCTCATGGGAAGAACTCTCAAGTGAGTGCTGTTTCTTGCTAGAGCTTCATTTCCTTTTTTTTTTTTTTCCCCTGTACTACCTTGTGAATAAAAACCTTATTGTCTCCCTTGTCTCTTGGTATGCATAAAACATCACTGAAATAGTTCCTTTGTTCATTTTCTTTTGTTTTGTTTGTGGGAGCCTTGTGTAAGGTTTAGCTGCTGGAATAACAAAATGAGAAAGTTTCTTTTTTTCTGGAAGAAATAAGTGCTTGTGCAGAAGCCGTGCATGGTTTGGTGGACCTTGGTGGCAGGGGAGGTGGTGTCAACAGGAAGCTTCAGTTTTCTTTCTGAGCAGAGATTTTTTTGCATGTAAATTTGAAATGTGCTTTCAGATACGGGGGGCTGCCTGACCCCGAGCGTTACAGGCTGTGTGTGGTTAGACCTCGTTAGACAAAAGGGCTT
>JAHREE010148216.1:0-11533 GCA_033628505.1 Tringa tobata | reverse complement strand
CTCCCTCTGGGAAGCCTATTACCTGGGGGTTTTTTTGGTTTGTTTTTGGTTTTTTTTCAGTATATGAAGCTTTCTGCAGCCCTTTACGTGTCTCCAGCACAGCTCCAGTTGATTTCCCTGACAGACCTGGATGCTCAACACACCTGCAAATCCAACCTTCGCCTCCCAGAGCAAGGAAAGACACACAATTAATGACCACTCAGAGGAAGTTTGGTTCAAAGGACTTATCAGAACTGATGAGGAACTCGGAGGGAAGGCGGCATTACATTTAATTCTTTCGGGCACCTTCACCGTGACCTCACCCTTTCGCTGGCCACAATCCCTGCTTTGGTGGCCACACACCTCCCAGGTCCTGCAGCCGAAACGACAGAGGTCCTCTGGACAAACCCCACCTCAATCCTCTTGAGCTAAATGAGACGCAACTGCTTTGGGGAAAAAAATAGTATGCGATCACATAATTAAAGACTGCATCGTAATGCATACACACAAAGGAGGTTAATTAAAGTTGCCTGTGCGTTTCTTAACTCCTAATTCCATTCTCTGTAATCACGCTGTCTCCATACCCAGAGCCAGTTGAGTTTACAGAGCCAATGACAGCGAATTTCCATTTTTCATGTGGACCAGTCATTACTGGAGAAGAAGAGGAACATTTTGCCACCGGCCTCCGCAGGTATTTGCTGACAGGGGAGTTAGGCTGAGACTCAAAGAGTTAGAGATTCCACGCCAGAGTCCTGCAAGGGAGGGCATCCTACTGGAAAGACCTTCTAGCCCCGTGACACCGGAGTGCTTCCCACTCATCCTGGTCCCCTCCAGCCTGCCCCTTCACCACCAGCAGCTGGTGGGAGCAGATACGTCCCTTCTCGCCCTGTGACACTCACCATGGGAAAAGGCCAGTTAAATAAAAATGAGTAAGCTAATAAATAGGCTCTCCTGGTTAAAAGCTACGTGATTACAGCGGCTAGGCCCGGCTGGAAAGGACAGGAGCAGCTCGTAAAAGAGTCACTACACGCACACCTACATCAAGGAAACATTAAGAAAGGCCGAGCTGTTTATAAACCTCCCATTGAGCAAGGGATCCATGGTTGGGGGGGATCAGTCACTCGTGTTCTCAGAGCTCTTAGGCTAATTCTTCCCGTCTCCAAGAGGCTGCATCGATTTTAAGGCCATACCCACGATCCTCCCAAGCCACGAGCATGTTCTCAAGGACTTTCTGATCAACGCGGTCTCTTCTCCGACTTCGAACCCTTGCCTACGGGCTCACACACGGGCTGGTGGGCAACCAGCCTGCAAACTGTGGGCTCCTGAGAAGCACCAGATGGGCAGACCTAACGGTGGGGAAAAAAAACACCTTCCTACCCCGCTGCAAGTAGGGAAGAAATGGGAGAAAAAGGAAGGCGATACAGAGGGAGAAAGTGGAGTCTGGTGGGACTGAATCCGATGGGTTGAAGAGGAAGGGAAGAGGATGGGGCAGAAAGCACAGAGGGAAGATGTCCAAGGGAAGAAAGAGTAAAGAGAGCGGGTATTAAGAAAGAAAAGTTAAAAAGGAGAAGAAGGGGAGCTGAGAGGGGCAGGGCAGAGAGATGAAATAGAGTCTGGGAGAGAGGAAAGAACTTGAAGACACAAACTAAAGAAGGGGAAGAGCACACATCTCATTAGATGATTCAGAGGAAAATGGGATCGAGAGAACAAGTACACCGGCAAATTCAGCGCCTTGATCTTCTGCTCCCCCAATTTCAGCAATTTCCGAGTTAAAAAGGAAAAAAGAAAAGAAAAGTAAAAGCAAGTGTGAATACTGACACGGGCTTAACCCCAGAGCACACAGACAAGAAGATGGAAGCATGCTGCAGCAAGGAGGAAGACTCAAGAAAATGGGGTAAGCAGACAAGAAAACGGACACGTCACGGGAAAGCAGCCAGTGAGTGGCCAATAAAGTGAGTGGTTTACAACAGAGATCTAAAAACAAAACAAAAAAAAAACCCCAACAACAACAAAAAATCAAAAAGACCAGCAAGCCCAGAGTACACGACCACCGGAAAAAAATAACACAACATGGGTTCTACCAGAGGAAGGGTAAGGCTTCGGCTGAAGAAGGTCCAAGGTATTTGCTCTTTGCTTAGAGGAGACACAGGAACACTGTTCTTTCTTCAAAAAAGACTTTTACCAAAACAGATCAGGCGAGCACATACCCCAATAACCTGGACTTAGGACCACGGAACAGACTCGGAAATTTCCTCCCTCTTGTTGACCTCGAGCAGCAGAACAGCCCCACGCACCGTATATCGGTCTCCCTTGTTGACTAAGAAACCAGCCACTCACGGTTCTCCTATGCCACGTGTAGAGAGGCAACAGCAAGGCCAGTGAGACAAGAGTTTCCAAAGTCACTAACGACTCTGCAGGCTCCGCTCCGCCGGGGTGACTCTGATTTTCAGAGCACGCTGTGAAAGGCCAGCCTGCTCAAAGCTCTTTCCCTGAAGGTATCGAAAAAACGTGCCATCGCAAACTTCAGGAGTTACTTTTGAAAGTATTGGCCTTGGCCTATCTCTTTAAAGTTTTCTTATTTAAAATTAGATCTTCCTATTTGAAACCGTTCTCCTTTGAATCCCTCTCAGTCCATCCCAGAAACGAGCCTAGTCCAGTTCCCACTACTAAATGCCAATTCTCGTTATCGTAACTCTCATTTGGAGACCACGCTGCCACACATTACTGCCCACTGACACACACAGCACTGCTCTGAGCCAAAGTTTGTATTATTAGCCTTAACGACCGGAAAACACCGCGCAGAAATGAGTCTGGGGTATTTTCTAACGACCAAACACACAGTGGCCTGTAGTAAACTGGCACAACTACATCCAATGGAAATGCCTCCTCTCCACGAAGATCAAATATGTTAAAGAAAACCAGAAATCAATGTATTTTATCCTATATCTCTGTATGTTGATGCACGCATACATCCTCATTCAGAACGTCCGCATGTATGGATATGGATATAACGTAGCTGTATGTTACACACAGCTTTATATAATGTATAATTATATAACAACTTTCTAAAATATACTAAATATAGAATCATAGAATTGTCTAGGTTGGAAGAGACCCTTGGGATCATCGAGTCCAACCATCTACCCTACTCTACAAAGTCCTCCCCTACACCATATCCCTCAGCACCACATCTAATCGTCTCTTAAACACATCCAGGGATGGGGACTCAACCCCCTCCCTGGGCAGCCTATTCCAATGCCCGACCACTCTTTCCGGGAAGAATTCTTTCCTAATGTTCAGTCTAAACCTACCCTGTTGCAGCTTGAAGCCATTCCCTCTCCTTCTGTCATTAATTACCTGTGAGAAGAGACCAGCACCAACCTCTCCACAGTGTCCTTTCAAGGAGTTGTAGAGAGTGATGAGGTCTCCCCTCAGCCTCCTCTTCCTCACACTAAACAGTCCCAGCTCCTTCAGCCTCTCTTCATATGATTTGTTTTCCAGCCCCTTCACCAGTTTTGTTGCCCTATACTATACCAGCCTCCACTAAAGAACCCCCTTCTCACAATGCACGTTTCCCACCAAAATGCAGTAGGAGAACATTAACCTTGGCAAATCAAGCCCTCAAAAGCTAGGAGATGCTGAAATTCCACTGGCTGTACAACCCTGTGCTGCTTCTCATTTCCTACAGTCTTTAATTGCATAACCCATACTTTATTTTCCTAAGGGATACTTGCCTTTTTCAATGGCCGCGACTGAGCGTGTTCAGCGAACGAACAACTCCTCGGTATCTCACTTCACCCTCATCATCCACTGCCTGCCCTCCACCTTGTTTAAAATACGCAATTTAAACTTTCCTCTGACCACAGAATCATTAATTCCTCCAGAGCATTTCTGTGGCACTCTTCACTATTGTATCCTAGGGCTTCCAAATTACATCTCCCCCAACACCCTTCTGAGCTGAGGAGCTTTTGTTATTCATATGAGACAATCAACTCAAGCCAAGAGGACCCATTCCCTACTTGCTTGGAGCACCCATGATTTCAGAGGGGCCAGGACCATTCATTCCCAGCACAGTTCCCCTTGACTTGGCTACAGGTAGGTTCTCAAAACTTCTGGAAATCTGTCCCCACGAATCCTGGGTCAGAAATGAGCAAACAAGGAATAACGCCACCTCCAGTATGTTGGGTTGAAGGTATCTTCCCAACAGGACAAAGAGCTTCTGATGGAGGCAGAAGGAAATGTTGGTCTGCCCTTCCCTTTCCTACAGGCTATTTATTCAGTTTTCAGCTCCTGTAATAAACGACACGAGGTGCCACGGGTAATCTGGCTGCCAGAACTACGCAATAACAACTCTTACCCTGAAAACTCTGTCCCCATCTCCTGTCCTTCAGCTGGTTTTCATGGCCTAGCCACGTCTTCATTTTCATCTAACTCCACACTGCCATCTCCCTCTTTGCCATCGACCGGGGGCATCTCTCTTCCGTGTGCCCGTGGGGCAGCTCCTCTCCCTCCCGTTCGGCTTTCATTAGCAGGAGTTTGAGTCTAAAAGAGGAAATTTTGCTTTCCAATACTACCATCTGCATCAGAATGGGCCCTGGTCCTTGGGGGATCCACAGAAGAAGATGCTCTTGCTGGGCTGTGTCCATGCAGGCAATTTTTACTGACCAGCTTTTCTGAACTACAGTTGACAAGACCGTGCTATTAACACAACTTTGTTTTGAACAGATTTTTTCAAGGGGATGGAACCTTCTTCCCGTCAGACTTTTTTTTTAACATGGATAAAACAATGTTTTATCCAACCTAATACAGAGAAACGGTTGAACGGGGTGGGTATTTTTAAAGTAAAAAAATAAATAATACCCTGAGGCAGGGAGCTGATGGAGAAAATCTCAGCTCAAACAATGAAATACTAGCAAAGTTGCAAAACCTTTGAAAATATGAGCTTGTAATAAAAAATGTTGGGCAAATTTAATCACAGTTGTTCCTGCCTGAGTAGTTACCCGTAGTATCCCTCCTCTGATGCTGTTTGTTTTACGAAAAACTAATTAAAAAAATATTCCAAAGTGAAGTTTATACTAAAATATACTTATCTAGGAAAACCTTAAGTCATAAAAAAGTTGCTTATATATAATTATACAAATGAGACTTGTCTGCAAATATGAATATATTTAAAAGAAAAAAAAAAAAAGAAGTGTCAGTTTTGGTAGAGGAATTATTAAGAAAAAAAAGTACAGCATGGATCCAAGAGAGTTAGGAGAATGAAGTGAGACATGTAAATCACTGTCTTCATTTTTTGATTGCATGATCCCATTTATGTCAAAAGCAGAATCTGCCCCTCAGGACTAGGCTCTGAAAGATATGAATCAGTAAAGACTCAAGCCTTTCTCTGTATCATTATTTTTCAGTTACATTTACATTCTCGGTTGCCAGTAGAGTCTCCGAACGCGCAACACTTAGAATCACAAAACCCGTACTGCAAAGGTTTGCATCAAAATTAATTAGCTCTCATCTCCAGAGAGTAACGCATCCTTCCAGGTCACCACGGAGGCCACTGAAGGCGCGGCTACCAGGCTGGAGCTCATTCCCCAGCTCCACTTTCCCATCTCCCCAGCCTAATCAACGCTGGTGACAAAACTGGAATTGTTCCATCAACTCTGCTAGGAGACCGTCACAAGCAGCCTCATTCACTGCCATCTCATGAAGCAGCAAGTAGCTGACATCCCAGGCTCTGGGACCCCATTTCATAGAATCATAGAATCATTCAGGTTGGAAAAGACCCTTGGGATCATTGAGTCCAACCATCAACCCTACTCTACAAAGTCCTCCCCTACACCATATCCCTCAGCACCACATCTAATCGTCTCTTAAACACATCCAGGGATGGTGACTCCACCACCTCCCTGGGCAGCCTATTCCTGTCTCTGACCACTCTTTCTGTAAAGAATTTCTTCCTAATGTCCAGTCTAAACCTACCCTGATGCAGTTTGAGTCCATTCCCTCTTCTTCTATCGCTAATTGCTTGTGAGAAGAGACCAGCACCAACCTCTCTACAGTGTCCTTTCAAATAGTTGTAGAGAGTGATGAGGCCTCCCCTCAGCCTTCTCCTCCTCAAACTGAACAGTCCCAGCTCCTTCACTCTTTCTTCATAACATTTATTCTCCAGGCCCTTCACCAGTTTCGTTGCCCTCCTCTGCACTCGCTCCAGCACCTCCAGATCTCTCTAGTGTTGAGGTGCCCAAAACTGGACACAACACTCCAGGTGTGGCCTCCCCAGTGCTGAGTACAGGGGCACAATCACCTCCCTACTTCTGCTGGTCACACTATTTCTGATACAAGCCAGGATGCCGTTGGCTTTCTTGGCCACCTGGGCACACTGCTGGCATTTACATGAACTGGAGAAAAAGAGGTAATCGAAAATAGCATCAATTACTCCACTGCCATTTAACAAGTAACTTTTTTCGTCCCGTTAGAAATTGTGGTGCCGATCAAAGAAGGTGCTCCCGGACCACAGCTCCCAGAGGAGTCTGTGGCACCTTTCCCTTGGCCACTGCGGCAGGAGAAATGGGCTTTAAAAGTGACCAGAGGGCACGCAAGACATCAGGGCACGGCGAGACCCCGCGTGGAAAAGAAACACTCAGCCAGGACCCGGCGCCCACAAAAGCATATGCACATACAAGGAACTCTAACTACGGAAAACGGCCGAACGTTCTTCCAATACTGTAAGAATTGCAAGAAACTGAAGAAGAACTGCAGAATTGTAAGAAATTGAAGAAGAATTGTAGAACTGAAAGACAATGGGAATGGAAGGACTGTAATCTTAGTGCCAGTGTTTCTTACATCGTTCAGCTGCTTATTGCGGGCCGGGACGATGGCATTGGATAGTTGCTTATTCCCTGCCTTTAAAGCCGCATCTCTTCTTGCTTGCTCAAGCAGAACTCTTGCTCGTTCTTTAAGTTCTTCCTGTCTTGACAACATTCGTTGCTTAAAAATAAAGAAATATAATTAACAGCAAGGCAGCCTCGGGGTACTTAACATTTATACAGTAGTTAATGGCCAGGAGCCTTCCTATATAATAAAAGGTCAGGAGTCACATGGATTACTGCTTCACGAGGTGACACAGCATTCTACAGAAATGAAAAGTAAAGATGATCAAAATGTAAAATTAAAAAAAAACTCACGGGCCTTTATAATGTAAATAAGAGTTCTCTCCCCTCCCCTTAAAACTTAATTTCTATCAACATTTAATGCCTTTAAACTGCAACTGTGGAAAAGAAATAATTGGCTTCGTGGAAGCTATGTTAAATGTGCTATGTGTTTACTTATTTACTTTAATATGTATGCAAATATAATGCTTCGTTGGCTACTTATACGGGTATCGCTCATTTATAACTTAAACTGAACACAGAGAGGCTGGGTAGAAGGCAAAAACCCGGCAAAAAATATCTGCTTCTGCTTCATTTGTGAATATCCAGAGGGAAGTCCTTTCTTCATGCACGTGACCAATTATATTGCAGAGAATTAACAGAAGGGGAGCTTCTGCACGTGCAGCGCGAGGTCCCATACGTACATGCTCCCATATGTACATACTCCCATACACATACACGCCCCAGCGCTGCCTCCTCGGTCAAGGTCAACTGGGAAGAACCCTGGGACAACGTGTCTCTAGGTCTTTACGCGAGTTAGAGCTGGGACAGAGGTCGCAGGTTGTGCTCCTCCAACAACCGTGGGGAAACGGAGACCATAGGATGGTTTAGTTTGGAAGGGAACTTGAAGATCATCCAGTCCCAACCCCCTGCCCTGGGCAGGGACACCTCCCACCAGACCAGGTTGCTCCAAGCCCCCTCCAACCTGGCCTTGAACCCCTCCAGGGATGGGGCATCCATGGTTGACTCTAACCAACAACTGAGTGCCCAAGGTTAGGATTGAGGCTCCCATCTGAGATGTCATTACCGTGTGCAAACCCACAGAGAACTCACAACAGAGAACACTTTTTGAAGCCACCTCTTCCTTTTTCTCAACCTAATAACGCCCTTGCACACGAAAACCTTGGTAGAGAAGATACCCTCTCTCCCCCTGCTCTATTATTCTGCACGGGCCAAATTGTTCCTTCCTCATCCAGTACACAAAGATGATGACGAAGAGAAACTTCACGAGTCTTTACTGATAAAAGGAAAGAAATGTCATCGGCTATGGAACTAATATTTGGCCACTCTAACCCATCTATGGACTGCTTCTCTTGCAATAAAGCGAATCTTTACGGTGCTCACTCAGCAAAAAACTTAAACATACTTGAAGCAATCCACACCACCAAACAACTGGCTATATTCTTTTCTTGTCAGACCTAACGGCACAAAGCCAAACCAAGCCAAAACTCAGGAAAGCTCTTCACAGGGGGGGAAAAATTATAAGCAGGCTTTGGCATTTCTATAAACAGGGCCGATAACATTTTCTACGTATTTTTGTGATGATACGCTTCACTGGTAATACTCAGCATTTATGAAATATTCAACTTGCATCCTCACAATAAATCTGCAAGGTAGGTGGGCGTATTCTTTTTATCTTTAGAGAAAGGAAAACGATATCGTGGTTAAGCAGCGGCTCGAGGCCACTCAACGAGCGGCGTAACTTAATATTCCGGAGTTTCTACCTCCCCATCACGGCTAGGTCCACGAGGCTCTGTGGTTTCTCAGACAAGGTTTTGAAATCCGTTTGGTATGTTTTAAGGTCACTCAAAACGTCACGTTTTTTTGAATACAGATCAATGAATTGATAAGCCTTTTTCTGGTTTTTGCTTCAGTACGCAACGCTGGGGAGAAAGGTGGCAAAAGCCTTCAAGCCATTTTCTTCAAGCTGGTTGGGAGTACAACTTTTACTTTCCTTTCACTGGAGAGAGATTGGAAAGACTAACAGTAGGACGGTTCCTACCAAGGAATTTTTCATGCCACGGCTCTCTTTCAGCATCACCCACTTTGGGTCAAAGCATTTACTGCCCAACAACAAAGACACACCGCCCACCTCGTCATGAGATACAATGGGAATTACAAACGTGGGGAAAGAACTTGAGGAGCACCTCCATCCTGACCCACGGGCACAAAGAAAGCTTAAATTTCTTACCTGGGCCGTTTTTGCGGTTTGATCTGCGTGATTTACCGCCGATCTGGCATCGTTCTCCGAATCGGATTCTGTTTGCCTCGGAGAGGCGTGCGGTTTCTTTGCGAGGTCCATGTCCTTACTGTAGGAGTAGCCCGGCTTCGAAGTGGGAGATAAACTCAACTTTGTGACAGGTGAACCAGGATCTGCTCTCGTGCTCTCTACGGATGCTACGCATCCCAGCGTGTCCGGCTCAGAGAAACCAAGGGGACTATCTGAGCTCTGGTGTCTCTTCTTCTCGTTATCTTCGCAAGAGACGGTGGGAGAGGGCTCCTCTTTGGGATCGTTGACTTGTGCCAAGTCACTCAAGTCTAAAGTATCAGCCACCAGCAATTTCTTCCTCCCTGGCGGCGCTGGCGCGGTGTCCGTACCGCCGCACTTCCCAACCTCTTCGGAGGCCGAAGTCCTGCCGGAGCTCTGCTGGGATTTCTGGGGGTCCGTGTCGCTCCGAGTCCTGCGAGAAGAAGGGGAAGCCGTGCTGGGGCTCAGGTGGTCGTCGGGAGTCTGGTGCTCGCTCTCGGATTCGCCCACGCCGCTGTCGTTGACGAAGACGGAGTCGTCCTGAGAAGCAAAGTCGGCCAAAGCGCTGTCCGGAGGAGGGTGAAGCTCCGGTTCCCGGTTCAGGTCGTTCAGCTCGGCGTAGAACTTCTCCTGGTCGACGGAGCTGTTCGGGTCCGTCTCGTAGTTGCCCACTTTGTAGGTGCTCTTGCTGCTGTTCTCCTCTATCTGCACCACGTTTAGTTCCTGGCCGCAGAAGTGCGCCCGGATTTGATAGAGATAGGTCATGACGGTCAGTTTGTCGGGGATCGCTAACAAAACCATGTCAGAAGGTTCCAGCAACCGCGATATTCCTAAACTGGCAAACCCATCGTACGCCTTGGAAAACAGACAAAAAAAGGATTACAACGCAGCAGTTTCTTATGTATCATAACATTTCCACAACGCAAGCAGAATTTTTGGTCAAAATAAGCAAGCCTAAAGCACACCCAGGGTTACAGGAAGAGTACGGGCTCAACTCTATTCCTTATTCTTTTGGCTTCACGTTGTTGTCGTGCAACAAAAAATAGTTACTAGAAGCCATCAGGAAAACTCGATGAGTTCAGATTGGATTGTGCAACAAAAAATAGTAACTATTTTTTGTTGCACAATCCAATCTGAACTCATCGAGTTTTCCCGACGGCTTCTAGAGCTCTCCCGGGGTATCTGCACAGCAACGCAAATGGAGAGAATATCACCAGCAAAGACACTTAGATGGCACTGTTTTAAATATTTCTAACCATACGATAATAAAGTCTTTGGTTACTCACAATGGTGGCACTCCCATGAGTGAAAAGGGGTTGATGAGACCGCAACTGAAAAGCTCTTCTGTTTGCACTAAGAAAACCTACCGGTATCTTAAACGGTTCTCACTCGAGTAGTAGGAAACCAAGCAAATAAAAATAAAGTGCAAGAGTTGGACCAGGAAAAAAGCAGCTAAGGATGGCTTTTTAAGATAAGGAGCAAAGATACAAGAAACGTGATCCTAATCCATCTGGGGCTTTATCGGCGGCGATCAACCTCCTCCCTTCTACTGCTCATGTAATTGCAGTGATTTGTGCTGATGAAAAACGACGTCCAGATAGCCCAAAAGGAACATCACCACGGATCTCCTGACACAAACCACAAATCGTATCAATCCAGCAAACAAATGCACCTTCAGAAACGTTCGTTGACGCTAAGTTCATAAGAATAGGAGGGTGAATGTGACTTTTGCTTCGCTTTCAATGCCTAAAAGCCCAAGAGTTTGCAAGCCTCCCGCTTCGTGAGGCCACACTGTCTTTCTTTCTGCTAGCCCTTTAAGTGAGTGGGCTTGGTGCATCAGGTTTTTCTAGTTTTGAAGAATTAAAGCCGTTTCTCAATTTACAATTAATTATTACTATCCCGGATTAAGCCTGGAAGACAATATATTGTGTTTCAGGGAAGCCTTTAAAAAAGGCCTCCCGTCAGCCTAGACGCACTTGGTTAAAGCCCTCGGAGCTTCATCCCCCCTGGTGATTCTGCAGCTCCTTTTCACCCTCTTCTGAAGGGGCTAAAACATTCCCAGTCTCTTCCTACACCGTTTCGAACCGAAACGGACGTTAAATCTAGGACATGGACTAGAACTTGTCCCTTCACACACCTCGCTGGCTTCAACGCCACCCAGTTTCAGGCTAATTCCTTGATTTATTTAGTTTTAGATGGGTGGAAGGAAAAAAAAAAAAAGGGAAATCAATTATGATTTTTTTTTATCCTCTTGGTTTTCATACTGGTAAACGTTCAAGGGTGAGTGGGAACACGGGTCTAGCCTGGCCGGCTCCCAGCAGAGCCGGTTATTTGACTTGCTCTGAGAAAAGGAGGAGCTCCCATTCCCATTCCCATTCCCATT
>JAHREE010148205.1:30218-65582 GCA_033628505.1 Tringa tobata | reverse complement strand
CCGAGCCCCTGCCTTGCCCCAGGCCAGCTTCAGAAAGGGGTCCCATGCCCAGAAGCTCCACTTCCACCCCACTCCACCCCTGCCCTGTGCCTCACCTAGACAGCAAGCTCATTAGGACTAAACTATTTCCTGCTTTTCTATCCCTCGCCACCTCTTGTGAACCCTCGGAATCGCGTTCTGTGTTTGTAAAAACGGTTGGTTTGGATTACACTCCTGGGGGATGATAAACACAGCCCTCCCCCCTGGGGCTAACAGCTCAGCAGCAACGGGTGTCACAGCAACGGCAGGTCAGGGTACCCCCACACAGCCCCTGTCCCCCGTCACCGGATGGGTGAAGAGGTGTTTGCCCTCTGCGGGCGGGAGCCGCGCGGCTGAATGGGTGCAGATCTCCTCCTGCATTAGCAACCACGGCTCGGACCTGGTCCAAGTGCACAACCCGCTGCGGAAAGCAAAGGCAGTTCCAAGCGTGTGACACCCCCAGCCCCAGCAGCCATCCGGGTGTTTTCACTGAATTTCACTGAATTTTTAGAGTTGGAAGGGACCATAGAGATCATCTAGTCCAACTCTCCTGCCAAAGCAGGACCACCCAGAGCATGTCAGACCATGCCACTCAGGACGGCATCCAGGTGGGTCTTGAAAATCTCCAAAGAAGGGGACTCCACGACCTCCCTGGGCAGCCTGTTCCAGGGCTCCGTCACCCTCACTGTGAAAAAGTTTTTCCTCATATTCAAGTGGAACGTCTTATGTTCCAACTTGTGCCCATTGCCCCTTGTCCTCTCACTGGCAACTACTGAAAAGAGTCTGGTTCCCTCCTCCTTCAGTCCGCCCTTGAGATACTTATAGGCATTGATAAGGTCTCCCCTCAGCCTTCTCTTCTCCAGACTAAAGAGTCCCAGCTCTCTCAGCCTCTCCTCATCAGGGAGATGCTCCAGCCCTCGAATCATCTTTGTAGCCCTACGCTGGACTCTTTCCAGTAGTTCCCTGTCCCTCTTGAACTGGGGAGCCCAGAACTGGACACAGTACTCCAGTTGTGGCCTCACCAGCGCAGAGTAGAGGGGGAGAATGACCTCCCTCGACCTGCTGGCCACACTCTTCCCTATGCAGCCCAGGATTCCGTTGGCCCTCCTGGCTACAAGAGCACACTGTTTACTCATTGTCATTTTATTGTCCACCAGGACCCCCAGATCCTTTTCTTCGGAGCTTGTTCCCAGCAGGTCCATGCCTAACCTGTATTGATGCCTAACATTCTTCTTTCCCAGGTGCAGGACCCTACACTTTTCCCTGTTGAACCTCATGAGGTTCTTCCTTGCCCAGCTCTCCAGCCTGTCCAGATCCCGCTGGATGGCAGCACGGCCCTCTGGGGTGTGCAGTGATTTGATGTAGACCCCAAGGGATGGGTGTGCTCGGGGCTGCAGGAGCCTGGCTTTCTCCTACTCGTGCCAGACCAGTCGCTCCCAACAGCCCCATGGGGTCCTTACAGCTACGAGAAGCATCTCTCCCACAGGAGGAGCAGCTGACAGGAGAGGAGGCTGCTCTCCTCTCCAACTTAGCTGTGACAGGCTCTTCTACACATCACGTCTCCTCAGACACCCCGTTCTGCCCGCATCCCAGCGGCTGACGCGTCCTGTGTCCTTGCACAGTTGCTCCATACAAACCCTCAGGAATCATTTACTACACACCAAACCCTCCACCCCTCTGTTTTCTTCCTAATTTATCTGCAGACAGCAGAAGACACCCGTTTAATGGACGTCTGCCTGAGGTGCAAAGGGAGACACGCTGAAGGCCAGTGCAAAGGTTGCTCCCTTTCTTGTTCAGCTCTCTATTGCCAGAGACAGCCCACACGGGAGGTCAGCGTGTCTCCTTTCATAACCATTCCCTTAAAGACTAAGATTTTCCCTGAAGTCAGATTATCTCTTTGGCACCAGAAAAATCCTCTCTAGCAGCTGTTCCAGTGAAGCAAACACAGAGGAAGCACGTACTCTTCCACTGGAACGGGGGCTTCGCAACACCCTCACTCCCTCGGATGAGCTGGAAGGCTTTATCCTGTAACCTTACCAACCACGATAGCAGACAATGAGCCATTCCAGCAACTCCTCTTCTTCCTGGCGGATGGAAGTCATGGAATTTATCTGCCTACCCATGGAAATAAGCAGGAGCTGGGAAAGGGCTTTTTTTGCAGGCTGCCTGCAGTGCAAACACCAGGCGCCCCTGCTTTCTGCCTCTCGCTAGTGGAGAATCCATGAGCTGGGGCCTTCATTGCACTTTTCTTGTGACCCTCCTACATGATCACCACCGTTACTAGCAGAAGACAATACCACATATTTCTTGAGGCTAAGCGAGGTTCCCAGGCCCCTCGTGCCAACTTACCCCTGGCAAACCAGCAGCTCTCCCCAGGACGAGCTGCCAAGGGCTCCCACCGCTCCCTTTGCATCCAGCAGCTGGGTGAGGAAGCAGCTGGAGCTGGGGACATCTCTCCTCCTCTGATGCAGGATCAGGCCTCTCAGACACCATCAGTTCTGCCAGGAAGAGCACAAATGTTACACCAAATCAGACTTCCAATGATTCAGCTGCCAGAAATGATGCCACCTGCCAGCTCAGGTTTAAAAAACATTTCTCACATCTCTGTCAGAAATTCACCTCGTTAATCCTCTGTTTCAAAGGATATGAACTGCACCTACCAGTACAGACTGGTTTTTAACAACCAAAGTAAATTACTTTCCCCGTAATTGTTCAACCTTTCAAACAACAGTGGTGACTACTCCTACTGCAATTTCCATCTGAAAAGAACTTTCCTAGGACCAATTTCCAAATGTGATGTCAAAGGACTCTGGAATATCACCGGGGAGCTATCTCAACATCCGCTCGTGGCTTCCAGAAGTTTAGGGCTCTTTTGTGCCTCAGATCTGGACCCCCAGGAGGGGGGAACCCCTCCCACAGGACCCCCCCCACAGGAGGGGAACACTGGCTTTGCCTCTCTTTTGGACACAGAGTTAATGAGTGATTTAAAAGTGCTTTGAGATCCTGATTCGAGAGATGTTATTAACCTGTGAACATAAAAACTGGGGGTATAAAAGCTTGTGAGCTAACTCTAATCAGCTTAACCAGGCAATTAGAAGAGCTGTGCTGAGTATGGAAGTTTCTGTTCCGTTAAGGATTTTAAAACTTCAGTGTGAAGTGGAACAAAATGCTCAAAATTTCAACATACCCCACAAGGGGAAATGGGAACCAAAATTTCCTTTCAAATCCACTGGAACGTTTCGTTTCAATTTCAGCTTTAGAAACGCATGCACTTTAAACCCATTTTTTTTTTTTTAAATATCTTATTTCAACAGCAGAAAAATGCAGTTCCCTAGCCAGCTCCCTGGGCTTGGGACCGAAGCGTCCACACTGAATAATGAGCTAGCTTTGTGTCCCCCCTAAAAGAGAAGAAGGCATCATGAACCAGCTCTGCCCTTCCACAGCATCCCTGTTTGCACAGAGCTGAACCCAGCACCTCCTGCCTGTTGTAGCAGGTTGGATCAGACCCTTGGAGAAGACACCAAACTCCTCTCTCTCCTCTGGCCCAGCCTGGCTGAGCTGGGAGGGGATTTTCAGTCCAATCCAGAACTAATGGATTTGGCACACATTCCTCGCTGCTGGCGAACGGGCTGACGGGCTTTTCAGCCCCTATCCCTTTCAGATGGGAATTGTGCTACCAACCTACATATCACCCAGAAGGGTATTAAGTGACTCCAGGAAGGACAAAGGCACAGAGAGCTGCCAGACTGGTTCTCTTGAGAAGTTGGATGGCAGAAGGTGTTTTTTTTCCACCCTTAAGAGACCACAGGCTTTTGGCTGAGGATCCACCTTTATTTAGGATTTATATAATCCGAACTAGACTTTGAGCAACAACAAAAGCATAAATGGTGGAAAGGGATATAAAGAAAACAGGCAAATGGAATCTTTTCTCGGTGTTTAAAATAGCCAGTTTCCAAAAGAAAAAAAGAACAAAAAATGGGACTTAGTTCTTCCCTTACTACTGTTAAGAACTAACAGTTTAATTCAAGAGGCTCTGCCCTGTTGCTTTCTGATAACATACGAAAAACTCACATCAAATACTATCAGAAAACAAAAGCAAAAGTCTATTTCCAAGTACTATAACTGTTAAGAGAAATGGAAAACAAGCCACTCTATCTGCAAAACAGTTAACTGGATACTGAACAAGCAAGAGTAACTCTTGGAGAGTTAAAGTGCATGTAGTTTATAAAGTTTCCCAGTGCTGAGGACAACAGCAAGATCCCTGGGGAGAGATCTCTTGCTGTGCTAAGAAGCTGCTGGCAACTCTGCAGACAATAAACTGCCTCCCAGCACCGCCTTCCCCTCCCAAGCCCCCGTTCAAACCATTCTCACCTTCAAAAGGTCTTTCTTCAGCTGCTGAAATTATTTCACATGATGACCGCAAAGGTGTTCTCACTGGAAAAAACAGTGTTCTCCAGTCTTTGGGAGGTCCTCTTCCTGCCTGCTCCACTCTGTGCAGAACCAGGAGGCTTTTGGAAGGTGTCCATCACGTTTGCTGATTTGGCAGGTACTGAGGACTACCATCTTCCACGTGGCAGCAAGTGTCCCAGGTGCAACAGCCGCCTCCTCGGTGATATTAGTTGCTGTTCTTCTAGTAAAAGCCCACTGTCATCCTCAGCACTTGCCTGAAAACTCAGTTCCCAGATGCCGTGTACCATTTTATTAGCAAATACGTGGGTATCACTTCCTCTGAACTTGCCCATTTTCACTTTTAATACTGTGTTTCTCGGCTTCACATTTAAAATGCAGAGGCATGTTATCTTTCATCACTGCACTCAATACAGTTTGCAGGGCATTAACCTTGGCTCTAAGTGTTTGGAATTGATCTTCTGCTTTCCAATTCCAGCGTTCAGATCCCCAAACTGTTGGTCCACAGAGACTAATTTGCCACCGAAATAATCCATTTGTCGCTGCAGGATTTTAAATCAAGACTCCATTTTTGCAGCCATAGACTGTAAATGCAGTAGGACTTTTCCACGATTATTTGTTACATCAATTTCAGAAGCTTCTCTGCATGGAGGGTTGGATGATAACACAGCCTCAGGGGCAGAGCAGGGAGACTCGAGAGGCTCAGCTAATTGGAAATTAAAGGCAAGAAAGAAATTCCTTGGACTCTTAGCCCAAGCAGATATTAAGCTTTTAGCATTTAGCAGTCATATTTAAACATAAAGGCAGGAACATCACATAGAAGCAGTTTTAGACAGATATCATCTTTCCTTTAGCTCTTACGTCTTGCAGCTTGAGAATGGAAACCACCAACAAACCAGCTTCACTGCTGCAGGTCGCCAACTGGCCAGTAAACCCCACCAGACCCACTCCTCTGGCAACTGCTATCGCACACGTAATTGCAGACACCTCCTGCAAAGCCCCAGTACGAGCAGTTCGCGAAACTGGGCAACCCTCACATGGACCAGCTTCAGATGGGAGGCTTAGGATAATTATTAAGGGCAGATGTGGTGATACATGCTGGTTGCTTTGTGATCCGAGGTGTGTATCTGTGTTTTTGAGCTGCCCCGTGCCAACGCTGCAGCCCGGCAGCGCCCGTCCCTGCGGCTGTGCTGGTGGATGCAGCAGGAGGCCACGTGTGCCCCTGGTCCCCACACCAGCCTCTGAATCGTTCCTCGGCAGCTGCGTGGGCTGGGAAATTGATCCACGTTAAAAATAATACAGGGAAAACAAAACAAGCTATTTTTAACCCGAGTCGGTCCCATGATCTGGAAGGCGTATCTGCGAGACTGTCCCAAAGCAAGGTGCTACTCAATTGTTTTACAGGTGAGCACAGACAAGTCATATAATGCATTTCTGATAAATTAGTTTATTTTTCTTCGTTAGTTTTTCATCTCACAACTTTAAAATCTGTACATCTTTGGGAAAGGCATTGCTTTAAAATTCTTCCTAGCCAGCCAGCTGTAAAACTACTATCCTTATTTAAATTTAAAGCAGTAGCTTCTTCACATTAAGCTCTGATCGTTTATAATAAATGAAGTAGATAATAAACAGACATCAAGTCAATTCACTTAGAGCAGCCAGTTTCTAGTGCAAAGTTTACATCCAGCATCTATGCACTGATTGAGTATTTCAATGAGGTTAAGGAGGACTTTGTGTGCTGGGTAACCAGACAAACACCGTGTGTGCTTGACAACAGGATGGCTTGTCCAAGCAAGTCATGCAGACAGGGGAAAAGCAGCGTCTTAATGGCAAGCAGGGAAAGAGTAAAGAACGAAGTGGCAGCCAGGCAGGTAGGGGACGCGGGGTAACAGGCATCCAGCACACTCCCATGTGCATACTGCAAATGCTAAGAACTGAGAAACATGTCTGGGCTAGTGCTCAAACGATGAGCTGTGGTCCTGTGATGCCATCTCTTACTAAGCAGGACGCGGAAAGACAAAGCGCCGTCACAGTTCGCGGCAGACACGTTCATAACTATTTGAGGGCCGACAGCAATTTTCAGGGAGTTGCAGTGACAGACTCCCTCCTCTGGTGGTATCTTTCATCTGCTGATAATCGTGGATTGCAGGGCTCTGAACAATTCTGAGCGACAGAAGCACTAAAGCAGAGGTGGGCCAGACCCAGAAAATGGTTTCGTTCTGTCTCCTGTGCTGGCAGATGCCCACGACTGCTGCCAGTCCTCCTACCAGTCCTTCTCATCTAGCATCGCTGGAGAACAGGCTGATCAGAATCTCTCAAGACTTGAGCTATCCCCACTTGTCAAAACAAAGAGAAACGTTATGGATGAACTGGAAATGCCTTTATATACTGGAAGGACAATTAGCAACATCAAAAGGCATCTAAGACATTTGGCCTATAAACAAACGCCATTTACAGATGCGCAAACGGAGTCTCAGAGGCTCTGCCAGCCGATGAAATAAATGTTGGCTGCTATTTCTGATAGGTGGAAGAGTAAGAGCCGACTCAAGTGCTGTTCTTATTACAATCTTATAGGATTATCCAGCTTCATGAGATATACAGTAGGAATTACTGTGGAAGGGATTACAGGTAGCATAAACCATGGGAACGGAGAGAATGAGAGCGTTTGGGATTACAGGGAGGGTGAGAACGTGCGGTTGAGAAGTCCATTACAGGCAGTAGCACAGCGGTTACAACACAAGGAGAGCTCTCGACCCATCTCAAGCCAGCTCCGAGCTTTCCTTGGGAAGGGAGCAGGGCTGTTTACAGGTACAGAGAACCTCAATTTTTCCCAAGTCAGCACAATACCATCCAGAGAGGGCATGTGTACTGCATAAAACACTGCAGGGGTGGAAGTGGAGTTGTGAGAGGTACAAACAGCACGTTTGGGGTTGCTTCTAGCTACTCCCCTGACATCCCAGAGTAACCTTGCCTGGTTTTGTTCGAGACAGATTTATTAGCAACAGCGAAGGGTGTGAAACAGGCTCAAAAGCAGATGAGAAATTGGCAACGTGAAATTTTGCAAAGGATCAGCATTTACCATGAACTCTGTTTAGAGAAGTGCTACACCCAGGCTGCGGAAAGTTTGCACAAGGAGAATTCCTCAGAGAGCGTACACTGGAAACAGGGTCAAGAGTTAACATCTGATGTAAACGGGCACTTCGGAGCCTGCAGTTGGCTGGGCCCAGATCATGAGACTAAACGCATAACTTAAACCATATTTGGATCCAGATTTTTGGAAATTAAGAAAACCCCTTAAACGAACAACTGACTCCCAGTGCCCTAAGAATATCCTGCACACTGTCTGTAAGGAAACACTTACATGAACACGGTCTTCAAATTTCTTTATATCGTTACCTAGGGAATGTTTGCAGCTACAGATGGAAGGAAGACAAGGGTGTTCACCTCCCTGGAGCCAGCCCCGTAGTGGGGAACAGGAGGGAGCACTTGTTTGCACCCAGTGATGCCCAGCAGCGGTCTGAGCCATGCAGCTGCACCCAGTACTCGCAGGTTCAGGAAGAAAGGAAAAACAAGTTGATGTCCAAAGAGTTCACAATGGAAACCAAATGTTAAAACAACAAGTTACAGACAAACAAACCAAGGGCAGTTTGGGCAGGGTTTTCTGGCGGCTGTAAGTTTCCTGGACAGTCAGTCCCTCACGGCTGCTGTTGGGGCATCCGAACAAGCAACGATTTGAGAGAGCAGGTTGGGTGGAAGGAGCAAGAGGAATGGTCCATCCTTGGCATTTCTGAGGTGATGGCAGAGTTGGGGCTGTCCAGAGAGCTTTTACAGTTGAAACAGTGTTCACTGAAAAGTTACCATTTACGGAAACAACTTAAAAAAACAGAAGAGTACGGGCTAAACCCTGAGCACTAGCAATATAAACACTGGCCCTTTTGGAAGAGCAAATGATGACATCATATGTACATCACACCCTTCCTGTGTAAACAGGAGTGCCAACATGAGAAGACATGCAGTGTAAACCATATGTCCGGCCGGTTACAGCTTTTCTGTGGAGTTCTCGAGGGCTGCAAAGAAGATCAATGAGGCCAAAAGCACTTCTTAGGATCAGACTCGGGCTGTTTCAGGCACTTCCCTAGCTTCTCACAGCCTGGAGGAGACCAATTCTGTTAAAAACAAACAAAAAATGCACAGAAAGATGATTCGTACCAAGTATCTGCTAAGCCCGAGCCCTAACCAACCCCTTTTGATCCTCACAAAGACGCTCTTATGTCCTGCTTGAAAAATGAAACTCCTCTTGCAGCTGATGCTCCTGGGCTCATCTACTTCCCAACTCCAAACACCGTTCAAAAACAGCTTTAGGAAAGACTACAAATCCTTCTGCAGCAGATGATTCCCTCTTCTGGAATACAGTGGTCTGCTGGGACTCAGGTGACCCTCCTCTCTTCCCCGTAGAAGCATGGAGCAATCAGACCATGAGGTTTTGGTGAAACCCCCAATTTCCCCAGGATCCAGAAAACAGTTATCATTCTTAGCACTAAGACATCCAGGCACTTTCTTGAGGAAACAAGCAAAAAAGCAACAGAAGGCCAAGGCTATGAGAGAGATAAGAATGTTGGTATTTTAATGAGCATTTTGATGGATGAATTCGTGAACAGATGGAGTAGGAGGCATTCATGAGACAACTACTCCAGTGCATACAGACCAAAATTATTTCCCTCCCTTGTTTCCATGTTTCTTGAACTACCTTTCTCCAGCATGTGTACAACAGAGAAATGACGTCAGCAAGGAAACCCGCTGCACACCTCAGCTTCCAGAGGGATTAATGGAGGAAGGAATTTGGACAAAACCTTTTTCAATTTCATGGGGTTTTGTGATTTAAAATTTTGGACTGCAGTAACGTGAATGGCAGGTTACAATTCCTGGTCTGCCTTCAGGAATCTTTTGCAATCATTCTCTGCCCCTCTCTCTCTCAAGGTCTATCCATCCAGGGAAGATTCCTGCTGTCACCTATTAAAGGCCAATTCAGTTCTGACCTATTGCCTTTCATTTTACTTATTTTTATCCTTCAGGTCATTTATGTTTTCTTAGAATTAAATTCCTATAGAGCAAAAGAAAAGCTCAACCCCAGAAAAAATACCAGAGCAGGTTTCTATTCCATACAGCTGACAACAGATGGCAGTGAGACACCAGCTATCTCTGCAGAAGGAGCAGACCACAGAGGGGAGCTTTGGCGGAAGGCACCTCACCGCACGAAGGGCTCCAGACGGTTTAAGAACTATTAATGCTGTTTTCTAAATCCATTTCTCAATTTGAAAATGCACAACCACTGCTGAAAATTTCGGATGCTTGACCACTCTGTAGAGGTAACAGAGATCCAAAGAAACAAATGAAATGTTTTTTCTTTTGAAAAAAACAAATTGAATCTGCTTCAGCCTCACAGTCCAAGTCGGCTTTCCTGGATCTGTGCTGTAAGTGGTGAGAGCCCCGAGGACACCATGTGTGCTGCAAGTCAAACATGCAGTCAAACCAGCACGGCTCCACTGCACGGAGCAACCTCTCCTACACTTCCACAGGAGGAAAACACAGCAGAACTGGCTCCACAGGAGCTTCATCTACACGGCTGGTGGGTTACACCGCAGATGGGCCAGCAAACACTTCCCCTGCTCAGGAGGGCTGATGCTGCTGCACTTACATCATAGAACAGTTTAGGTTGGAAAAAATCTTTAAGATCATCAAGTCCAACATCAATCCCAAGACTGCAGTAGCTACAAAACTATCCATCTGCTTTGCTCATGGATAAGTAAAGACAATTCTTCTCCTCTGTCCCAGAAAGGTTATTACATGCCCATATCGAATGGGTGACAGAATTTAGAAGACAGCATTGGGCATAGTATTAGTACGTGATATTTATTTCCCAGTATTCTCCAAAGACAGATTTTGGCCCCAGTCACTCCCAGCAATACTATCACTACAGAAAGATTTGGTTATCTTCACCTCTGGTCTCAAAAAGTACTAATTTACGGCCTGTTTATTTCAGTTTTGTGACCATGTAACTAGCCTGTTAAAAGTTTACATAGACTAGAAAACTCATAACGTAGAAAAGTTTCCTGCTGGGATTTGAATATTTCTCCCAGAATTAGAATACCACTCAGCCCACCAAGGAGGACTTTCTGCCTCACATGGCCTGAATGATCAGGTTTGAGCTTGGCCAAGCACTGGAGCAGCCACTGGTTGCCTCTGTTTATAGACTAGGCAGGAGTAACTGGACTTGGCCAAGCCCTGGACATTGCCATAGCCAAAGCAGAAGTGGCAGCCCACAGAATGCAAAGTTTCTACCCAGCTGAGCTAGGACAAGGCATGCTCAGGGAGAAGATTGACTCTCAGCAGCCCCAAGGAGAGGGCTGGGGTACAGGATGAAGTACAGGACATCCAGTTCAGCCCTTTTTCTGTTATGCAACACAAAGACACCGCATGTTGACAAACAACACTACCAGATGTTTTCACAGCACCTAAACACACTGCAGCAGGGTAGCTGCAGAACAGTGGAGTATGCCTACTCTTTATGAACCAGTTTTGGAGTTGGAATTAGCACAGGAGAAATGCCTTTCCAGTGAAGGTCTCTGGCAGCAGCCAGGCACTGGGGAGAACGCCTGAACCCAAAAGGTCCCAGAGGAGCACAGAACAGTGTTTATTAAGGGAAAAGTTGAATAACGAAAGAAAACAACACAGAAACAATGGTCCTTCAAATCTTTTTCCTACTTAACATCCAAAAATAAAAAGATGTGACAAAGCTAAAAAAGATCTTTGCCTTCTTACTAAGGAGACGCAGCTCCACAGTTTGTACTTTTCTTTCTGTCTGAAGATAGACCCTAAGCAGCAGGTACTGACTGACTGTTTCAGAATCACAGAATGGTTTACGTTGGAAGGGACCTTAAAGATCATCTTGTTCCAACCCCCCTGCCATGGACAGGGACACCTCCCACTAGACCAGAAGATTATTTCAGCATCAGAAAGATTTTGCCTGTTACTATTTTGTGTCAGTCTACAGGCACATGCCCTTAGACTACACAAACTCTTGCCATCTGACAACTTCACATCCTACAAACTACCCAGTTTCTTTCCCAGGTTCTCAACAAACCAAGTAGAGTTTGACAGGAAAGCCAAAAAGCCAGGAAAGCATTTGACAGGAAAGCCAAACTTTAACTTTCTAATATGCGATTTGAAACAGTAAACAGAATTGAAAATGTTTGTCATGTTTCAATCCATAAAGATTTGGAAAAGGCAGGCATGGGTGGAATTAGATGAGACCGAGCAAGACCAAAGATCACTGAAAAAGAGCCAGTGTTCCAGTCCCACCACTCAAAACACAGAGGACTTTTGAGATCTGCAGAAGGGGATTAGAAAGGAGAAGAAGGATGTACAGCTGTAGATACCACTGTATCTCCGAGGAAGGAAACCACAGAGTTTACCACAGCACGTTGGCAGACCTAACCCCACTCACTTTGTACAAGCCTTCCTACGCCGCTGCGTTCCACAGGTAACAAACAGCCCTCTCCTCCGTGAACAACCAGACAGCCCTTCAAATAGCTGAGTGTGGATCTCTTCTCCATCGCTTCCCAGCATTAGGTGACATTTTTAAGCCTTTGCAAAATACATTTTAAGTTAAGAATTCTCAAAGGTATTTATGTTTTAACCACTCACCATGACGGCCTTGTCACATACGTTAAGCTGTGGCTCCCCTGGCACCATGGTCACTTTGTGCTGCTGGACAATGGCAGATATTTGCTCCATAGCCCTTTGGTATTCATCACTGACAAAACTAGAAGGTGAAAAAAAAGATACAAACATTACTAACAGAGCTTCATACACAGCATCATTGCAGTGTCCACATCACTAAGTTAGGTCAGAAGACTTTTCCTGGGCCATAGCAAAGGAGAAGAGTATGTAAACATGCAGTTGACACTAATTGCCCACAGGTCTGTAGGGGAATGAAACATCTGGGCTGACAGAGTCCAGCCTGGCTGGGCCTGGAGGCTGCGGCTCTGAGATGCTCTGCTTAGGGCAGCAAGGACAGCAGATGGCCTGCCCTCCCCAGCAAAGAAGCACATGGCTCCTGGCAGATCATCTCTCAGCATGGGACTTCAGCTTTGAAAACGGCTAGTCCCAGTGGCCCCAAATGTGTCACTTCAAAGCCAGGCAGATACACTGCAAGGTTGTGTTGATTCCCAAGGCGGATCTTGTTGGCAAAGGCGGCACATACAAAAATGGGTGCTTTTGGGGTTGTCCTCAAGCTGTGCCTTAAACTAATAGCAAGGGAGATTTTGTAGACAGAGGGCAAACACCTTGCCAGACACGTTAGTACATAACTAAGTCTGCTGAGGCGATCCTTCCCGTGAGTCACCCAAGAGACCACCAGCTCTCTTCGTGCTCACCCTCCACTCTTTCGAGTATTTTTCTGTAACGCATCATGCAGAGGTGTTTATTGTAAGGACACAAAGGTAACGTCAATACTTTGTTTTTCAAGAGTGTTCTCAAGCTAAGGGTTTCAAACCCAACCGTTGGCTAGTAAAACCTCACAATCACCAAGTAAGATGAACCAATATTATGCAAACAGGAAGATGGAGGAGAAGAAGAATAGAAGTGACTTGTCCAAGACAAGAATACCTCCTCCGTTTCGCAACATCCACCCCGGGGTTCTGCCCCATCTACATTCTTCCATTACAACTTTATTATTCCAAGCTGGGACCCATCTGTCATGCTCCAAGCCTTCATACAGGGTTATAAATTACCAGATTTTACTCTAGTAGGTACTTGTTTAAGTGGTTCAGGGTGTACTTCACTGATACTTCGAGTATTTCTAAAATGGAGGATTACTACCCAATGATCTCATTTTGTCCATCATGTTAAGAGTCACTTAAAAAAACAGAGAGCGGCAAATTGCTTCTGAAGATAAAAGAAACAATGCAGCTTGGTCCTGACCTCAGGCTCCCTTTGCTTACAGTCCAAGCTGGCCACCAGCCCCACACTCCAGCTAATTTCCTTCTTTGAAAAACAATCACATTTCGAAGCCCAGTAATGTGCCAACAGTTTCCAGTAAGCCCTATAAATATCACATCTCGGCAACCATCCAGAGAGAAGCCGATTGTGGGGATGGGCCTGAGCTTTGCTGATAGAGAACCGGAAGGGAATTTGAAATGACAAGCTCCAGCAAACTAATCTGTTGCTCTCACACCCAGCTAGCTGTATCCTGGTGGGGAGGCTATCACCGGGACCAGCTGGCTGTGTGATCTGTATGGACCACCCTGAAATTCAGACTATTCTCACAAAGCTCCCAAATCTGCTGGCTCCTCTCCCTGCGCATCTCACCTGAGTGCTCGCAGCGGCCGGCTGCTTACTCCTCCACTGCCCCAAAGACTCTGCCAAAAACAGTGGGACAGGCAGAAGTTTGGGAGCTGCCAAGGACCACCTCTGACTCACACCCTGATGAGGACACTCAAGGCAGTAAGGGCTTGGCTCCAGGCAGTGCTGCATCCCAGTGGCACAATGGCTTTTCAGTTTGGAGAGATTTTATCTGGAAGCCCTCTGGTTGCCTTTCAAGAGCACAGGATTGCAGCAGGCTTGAAAAAAATCTAAACAGATTTTTAAAAGAGGCAGAGAGGGTTTAAAGCTAACCTGTGCTGACACGCAGAGGACAGCGAACACGGGAAAGCCTGCGCGCGGAGAGAAAAGGCTTCGGAGACAAACACACCGAGGGAGGCTGCCTAAAACCGCAGGCGAGTACCAGGGACGCACACAGCATGTTCTCAGCTGGAGACTGGATGAAACAGGGGAGCCAGAAACATTTTAAAGCCTACGTACTCCAGTGATGGAAATGGAGATGAAATGCAGTTTAGCCAGACACGTGTATTTCAGTGTTTTAGATTTCTAATGCAGCTATTGTGCCAGGATTTGAAAGCTCTTCCAAACCCGAGCTAATCACACTTTATTAAGAACCTCGTTTTAAGGATTAATATGAATTAATACATATTTTAATCAATTATTACAGTCTAACAGATACTCCAGATATCAAATAATTTAATGTCTCCTATTGCTGCTCTTGTAAGGATCTAAGGATCTAATGTGTTTATTTCTGTCACATACTTATGTCATCTCTCCAGCATTTAAGATCCTCTTTTGGAAGTGGACCCATATGATAAAATGTTGCTGCTCACTAATTAAGCTCCACAGCATCTTTGCAAATATTTAAGTGCTAAAGAGATAGCCCAATTTCATCCATCGGAACGGCTTTTCATACATAGGATTCCAAATTAGCTATAATCTGGACAGACCAGTGGAAAACACAGCTGTGGTCTGGATGAAAGATAAACAATATGTTGTCACGACTGCTGCTTTTTGCTCCAAATATGCCAGTCGGGTTGCAGGAAAAAAATAATAATCTTTTTGCTATAATCTTAACTGCTGCATTTATCCACGGCATTGTTGCTCATTAGCGACCTAAAACGTGAATGCCGCAGTATAACGAAGTAAGCTCTAGGCATTCAAATCATCGTCTTGCTTTAATTCCCATGTTTAGGACACTCCTGGCTTTTCCAGCCAGCTCAGCAGCGACAGGAAATCTTGGCCTAACCTCAGCTCCTGGTGTTTCTGAACCGCTCTCCCCTGCAGCTTCTACACTTTTAGATTATTTCAGCATTTAGCATAGGCTGAATGACTCCCCCAAAGCACGATAGAAACAGCTTGGCACATATAAAAGACTCACACTTCTCACGTTAAGTACAAAGCTGGCTAAAGCTAAAGAACACGTATAGATTATGCTCCAAGTCATACCGCTAACCTATAAACCTTGTCTCAGTAGGGCTTAACATGCTCTTAAGCTGGCTAAACCTGTTGACACTAGCTTAAAACAGATCCGATTGCAGCTGTCTTCCTTGTGTCCAAGTACACGACAGTGACAGACCCCGAGTGCTATAAGGTGTCACTCAATACTGGAAGATCACCACAGATCGTCTTTAGATGCCTCAATTAAACACACGAACTATCTTCCTCACCCAGACGTGTACCAAGTCTGACTGCAGAGCCTGCAGGGTGGCACCAGCCCCGGGGCTGGCGTTGATATGAAACTGGAGTCACGCAGAGGCAAAGCCGTGCTGGTGGGGGGGGTCGGTTTTCCCATCTTGGGCCCATGGAGACCCCCATTCCTCACTCTGATGAGCTCAGGTTTTGCTCAGACCGACCTGTTTAGCTCCACAGTATGAACCGAGATCCAATATCCAGGCAGCAATTTGTAAAGTATTTACTGACAGCACACAGAGGGTTAAAACCCTACGCAAGAAGGGCATTTTGAGACAAAATCCGCAAGAGAAGAGTGTCTTTAATCTGTATGTAAGATGGGGATAATTACTTCATGGTAATCAGTCTGAGTTGTTAATGGAGCTGGGAACCTCTCTTACTCTTACATGGAGTCCCATCGTTTTCCTGAATGCATATGCTGGCTGCAAGGGCAGGGTTTGCTACATTCTGTGTTCCAAAAAAAAAATATAAATGATATTATCTATACAGGTGTTTGGGCATTGTTGTCTGAGTGAAGATCCAGACCTGGCTGCCTCCGGGGCATGCTGCATTTTGTATTCCAGTTCAACAATCCTGCAGAAGGAGAGCTGGGAATAGCACTGGAAGAATGAGAGGGTGAGCAGGTGGTGTTGTGAGGAGTTTGCTAAAAGAGATCCCCCAGCGTACATGAAATTATTCCACGCTCAGAATGAGGGAACGGAGTGGACAAAGTCCAGGGTCATTACACTAATTGACACTTTACCTCCAGGAAGTCTCTGGAGATCCAATCAGGGCTGGATTTCGAGCGCAGGGTCCCAGGCACAGGTGTGGCCTGTGCTTCCTTCATTTAGTGTAATTGTGCCTTGGCAATCTGTTCCCCTCTCCTCCCTCGCCAAACACAACTCCAGTGTAACCTGCTCTGCTGTTAACCCCACCGTGCCCTCCGCCGAAATCCAGGTTCTGAAGAAGGAGGCTTTCCTTCACACGCTGCTTTTGGTGTTAGATTTAATCTGGTTTAATCTTGCAGCCCTCAGTCTCTCACCTTCAGCTCCGCCAGCGTCCTGAGCTGTATGGAGGGGGAAGAGGGTGAGACTCTACTATCATAAATACACCCTCAAACAGATCAGAACCGGAGCAAATGAAAAAGCGCTTTCAGCATTTTTAAAAATCTAGATCTTGATGTTTTATACCTCGTCCTGATGACTCATGTATGGGCACAGCGCAGTATGTCTATCCTGGGAGTGACAGGACCATGTTATTATTGAGAGGAATGTAACAAAATGGGTATTATATATAGTGTGCTTCATAGAAACTTGACAGTGGGCTCTTAATAGACGCTTTCAGATTTATAGCCTGTTTTACCAGATGCACATGAAGTTATGGGAAGAGCATAAAACTTGGCTAATGAAGGAAGTATATTTACTTCCTTCTCCACTGGAATTATTTTAATTAAAAACATTATTTTTAATTGTGAAATACACCCAGATTCAGGTAATTTGATTTTATCTGTTATCAGTGCTGTGAGGCTGCTCAGCACTGTAGTATCCAAGTCTTGATCTTGTCCTATTATTCAGTCTTCCTCAGTTCCTCTTCTTCTATTATCAAGTTTATTTGCAATTTAAAGTCTGCACAATACATGAGCCAGACAACAGGTTTGGGGCTCTGCTGCTGAAACATGGCAACTTGCAATTACTGGAAAGATCCATAAGGCCAAAGGAAAACAAGAAAAGGAATCAAACAGAAGAACGCTGGGCTGCTCATACCCCAATTCACCTCTGTGGTCCAGTAGCAAATACCCCATGCAGGGCATGTGGCCAATTAGTCACACGAGTACTTGGAATACTGATTGTGCCTCTCACCTGTGTGGATTCTCTAATGCTGCCCACAGCCCTCCTTCCAGCAAGGAGATGCAACCGTGCTGCTCCTCTACCTGATCACTTGTTTTCATGGAATTTGTAGCTCCCCAGCTTTGAGGACCCCGTCTTTCTGCTGGATTTCGTTGCGAGTGACCACAGTGTTGAAATGGCAGAGGGGATAAAGGCAGAGTGAGTATATAAAGCCTTAGTTTCTGCATGAACAGGCGACAGAAAATAACGACTGTCCATCTGATCCTCCCACTTATTGCTTCAATGGTATTTCTGAATCATCATTTAAGCAATGTGTCCTTCAGGTTCCTCTCTGAGGCCGTAGCACTGCCCGGACCTGCCTCTGAAGATGTGCATTTCAAATTGCATTTTTGAAACTGGTTCACATGGCCTCCAATATTCCTTTTTATACAGCATCACTCTGGTCTAGAGAGTTACTCATCAAGATACCTGCAGGCTGCTGGTCTGCCACGGTTGAGGACAAGTTACAGGTTGATCTCACGGCGTGGCACAATGCAGAGCGCTGATCCCAGACTGGGCAAAGGGCAGCTATCAATTGAGAGGAGTTTGCCTCCGTTCTTAGTCCCCAGGCTAGCAACTGGCCTCCACAGATGTATTTTTCTTCAGGCCTCCTCCCTCCAGAGCGGGCTGCATACCGGCTGTCACGCCTGTCATACTTCTGACCACGTTTCTGCATCCAGCCCCTGCGTGGCTGATGCTCGATGTTTTTACTGGCATCGCTGAGGCTCTTCATCCATAGCTCTCCACGGTTTCCACAGATTTAGTGTTTCTCAATGCCACCTCTCCTGTGGCAGTAGCTAATTCGCTCCTGCAATGCAGCTGGTACCATTTCGTTCAAGAAGATGAGGAGTCAGCATCTCCCCTGGGCAAGATTCTGGCTGTTATACACCTTTTTTTTTTCCCCCGTTTTGCACCTTCTGTCTTTTCCCCACAGAGAGGTTTCTGCCCTGATCAGTAAGGTGAGACTGGCAACTTTTCAATCAGATCCTTTCCCCTTTAGCTTCCCTTCAGGAGCTTCTTTCATTCTTTTCTGGCTCCACCACCAGTGCAATTACCTCTCTGATGATTTCCTGGATTTTCCATCTGCTTGAAATAGGCACTTGTGAGCTCTCTCGTTAATTAATGTGTTTTAAAATCATTATGTTCATCAACCAAGCCTTATCACTTCCATTTTACCATAACAGTAAAATCTCTTGCCCTAAGTAAAACACAGGTATTTTGACGTTGAGAATTTAGTAAACTCAGTTTTGAACAGAGGCTAATCACTCAAAGCAGAAGCTGCTACTAACCCGGAGTATCAACAAGGCGTGAGCACACTCCTACTTACTTATTAAGGCTTTGCACCTCTGGCTCAAACTGACAGCATTTCAGAGGTTCCTGTTATAAATTCTTTTTGCAGCTTTGGAGTCTGGCTCCAAACGCTCTTTCTACTTCAGTCTGCATTAGGTATTTTCTTAATTGTATTTTAAGCTGTGCCAGCTTTTGCTATATATTATTACTTGTGTTCTTCCCGACTGGCAATGAAGTATTTTAGTGAAGGCGTGTATAAACAGTAATCTGTGACTTGGGTAATAAAACTGACAACCGTTTGTGAAGATGTTATCAACCGATAATTTTACTGAATTTGTCACATACGGTCTGAATGGAGAAACAAGTTCCCTATGTGGTACTTAGCGGACACACAATACGCCAAACATAACACAATTGAGTAAAGAAAAAGACATATCAGTAGTTTTAGTTCTGCATTCTGATAAATTTGACAACAGCAGCAACCCACAGTTTGAGTGTCTTTATACAAAGCAAAAACCCCTAGCGATTGCATCTTGGGAGGAAACAAAATACTGCTTAGACGTAGAGAAATGCTTCTGCTTTGTGTGCTGCCTAACACACAATATTATTTATATTTTAATGTTGAGAGCTATAAAAAAAAAAGATATCTTTTCTAATCCACAGCCTACACAGACCTAGTCAATCTCTCGGACGATGAAAGACACAAATGGTTCATTTCTCACTACACAAGGACCAGGTAACAAGGTAACTCTTACTTTTTAAACTGCAGTTACATTACCATTTTTGGCACCCAAAAGAAAGATTATTTACCAGTAACGGCACTTCTTTGAAATATATTGCCTATATATACCCTGGTATTGCAGGTGTTCCTATTACAAGCACCTCTCCAGACGCCAGTTCTGCCTCATCAGTACCTGCAGGCATGTTCATGCCCTACCTCATCCTGCAGCCATATAAATATCGAGCTTGTCCAATGGTGCCAAGCTTCTCTCAACACTAGGACCCCAGCGTCCTGCACTTCTCAGCAGAGTCCTCCTCTTTCCAGGAGGGAGGGGGATAAGAGCTTGGTAGTGAATGATGCTAGCACTGAGCGTGTCAGACCTGAACGTCAACTACAGGACAAGGATCTTGCTCCATCCAGTCTGTTGATGTGATGATGTAAATATGCCATCACCTGGGCAAGCTCAGGCAGCGTGAGAACTCCTAACATGTATTTGGCACTGCTATGAATCCCATCTAACAAAATGCAAAGTCTGTGAGGCTGTTGGATTGCTGGGCTGAAGTTCCAGCCCAGACTGAGAAACATCAGTAATTATCTTTCAAGGCAAAGGGGCAAACACAACAGTGTCCCTTGGCAGAAGCTGGGATGCAGGAGGCAGGGTCCTGCCAAAACCAGAGGGGCAACAACAGGAAGAAACAGTCACAACCCTGTTGGGAGGGTCTGTTCCTAGAGTCAGACACGCGGAGGGATGCATGCACATGAAGGGGAACATAAGTGCAGGGTGCCATATGGCTCAGAACTGCCAGACGTGTCCTCAACATGATGACAAGACCTGCCTGTAATCGCCTCACCAGTTTTTCCACTGCATGAAAAGTGCTCCTGTGGGAGATAAGCTTTTGCTGATATTGTTTCCAGGCAGGCTCCAGGAAATCCAGTGAACTGTGTCAGAAAGAGGAAGGACTTGTCCTGCTTCACCACAAAACCCAGAGAACTGAAAATTTTATATGCTCTCTCTAGATCTTGAAGGGCTTGCATCTTCAGTGATCCCTTTAGCAGCCAGTTCTCCAACAAAGACTGAAAAGGCTAATCCCCATGTTATGACCTGAAGTGAAATCATAGCCCTGAAAAAGTCTCTTTGTGTCACGCAGTACCTTGTGCGCAGTGTCACGACCCAAAAGATGAGATGCCTGAGCATAAGCACCCTGCAAGTCAAGAGTGTTGCACAGTTGACTGAGCTGCCTGATTTCTAGGATGCCCTGGCTCCGAGATCCCCTAGGATCCTAGGAGCCCAAATAATATAAGCAGTAAATCTCTCTGGAGGTGCATGTGATGCCTGGCCACTTCTTATGGCTGTTTTTGCATGTGGCCCCGCTCCACACTAATGCAAATCAAGAGATATGACAGATCATTAAAATCATCAGAGGGAGAAGAAAAGGCTGTACCAAAATAAGGAATAAATTAAATAAAAAACTAGTAGAAGCAGGCAGAGAGAACGGGGCATCAGTGTGCCATGCTGCTCCTTCGCAGCAGCAGAAAAATTAATAAAATTCAGTACAGACTTAACCAAGGAAACTGGTAAATTATATAAGAGAGGGAAAGATATCAATAAATCAGGGGTGCAATGCAAATTTTTCTAAATGCTTTGGCAACATAATGATGCACCAGAGGAGCCAAGCTGGCGAAAGAGCTGTGTGATACACCCTGTTCCTCCAGGGCTGCAGGAGGATGAACAGGGGAGCGGGGCCAACATGGACCATGAACACACAGAAAGCTCGGGCTGGAGCACAAGAGATATGAGCACACCCAGCATGTACGGACAGACAGATGCACGCTTGGAGGGGAATGCTGGATTCCCTTCTGAGAAACATTAGTGTCGGGACTCCCAACAGGCTGTCTGCCAAGGGGGATAATTAAGCTAAATAAAAATACACAACAGTAACAGCTCCACAAATGAGTATAATTTAATTACCACATTCGATATAGGAGACCCGCTTCCCATGAGTTTTCCATTGTGGCCAGAGAGGAGACAATAGCAACAGAACGTGCTGCAGAAAGGAAGATTCATTTACTAAAAAGAGGCTTTCTATTAGGGTCTGCATATTAAACAACATCACAGCTTTCCATAATCATGTCATAATCTTGCCATAAAATTCAATCAAAGCAACAGCTTGTGAGTGTCCAAAAATCAATGGAACCATATGAGAAATGATTGCAGATGTAACACTGGGATTTATTTCAATACTCAATCCAGGATGGCAGTAAGGAACATCTAAATAACAGGGAAGCAGGTGTCCTGCAAACACCTCTTAGGGAAGAGCTCCTCTCCCTCAAACTCAGAGGAAACACAAACGGGCACACTACGGTTCACTTAATGTTACCCGTTTGATTTTTGGAAAAAGAGGTCATTTCTATCCACTCATCTTCCTAAAATAAAATAGTTGTTAAACTGAACAGGGCATAGTCTCATCTGGAATCCCAAGCCAGTAGCACAGTTTCACCAAGCTGAATTTAAAATACAGGAGCTGCAGATTTGCTTTATTCATTAGTGCCGAAATGCAACAGAAAGCGTGAGCTAACATGCTGGGCTTCTGAAGAGCTTTATACACTGCGTAATGCACCTCTAGGGTGCTCGTCTGTTAAGTGAGAGAGAAGTGAAAATATTTTTCCTCCCCTTCTCTCTCTAGTGAAAACACTTAGTGGACAGCTCAGGCTCAGTTCTTTTGAAAGTAATGGAGCGAGTGTATCCACTCAATTATTTAAAACAGTTGAGTAATTGCAGTCCTGTCAGCTCAGAAAACATCCCTCTGTTAAAGCTGCTGCGCAAAACCATTTCTGTGCAGAGGGTCACAGTAGCACTAGTTTTCTCTTTATTTATTTCCACATTCTCGGAGCCAGGGCCACTGGTGAGGGATGAGGCTGCATGACCCCGTTTGAAGCTAGTTTTGCCGCAGGGTAAGACTCAATCAGTAGATGGAAGGAAGGAGGGAGGGTGGTGGGGACACCTTGGGAGCTTTTTTGGAGGTGGCAGGTTTATATGTGGGCTGTGCTGGCTGATGACTACATAAATCCTTACAGAAATCTCTCAGGGCATGGTGTGTGCCGTAGATAAATATTACAATAGTAGGCTTATAGGAAAATGGATTCAGACAGCCAGGAGAGTCCAAGGATGGAACAGAACTGGGCACAAAGTCCTCTTGCTAAAGACCTTCTGGAGAAGCTCCTTTAGCACGGGCTAGGAGATTGGAAGGTTACCACGTTTGCCTTTCACAGATTGCAACGCACAGAGGAAAAACACCACATGTGGTGAACACACAAAGATCATTCAACGTTTCTTCCCTAGCCCCAAAACACACAGGGAACCACAGCTCACCAGCACCGCTGCTTTATTCCACAGCTGCCCTGCACTCAGTCCTGGCCTGTCCAAAAGTGTGCATTTTCCCTCCCCCATCAGGGGTGGCAGGACACAGAACAAGAACAACCAGACTGACAAGTTGAGTCATGGACATATGCACATCCGTCTAACCTGATCCTTTGAAAACAAAGGTTTGTTCCTTTTGTTTTACTACTCTCACTAGTAATGGCTTTCTGGGACAGTTTTCAAGCAGGTTGCAAGAAGCGACTACCAAGGCAAATGAATTATATAAAGCATACACTGACAGTGCTGAGTGTTTTCACATCTTCCTTAACTGGCTCACCTTAATGGGTACTTCTCTCCAGGGTCCCTCCCCAGGTGGAAAAGCAGTGGCAGGTTAGTGTGCTCCTCCTGTGTATGTGTTGTCACTCCAGAGACATTCTGCCCAGGACAGAAATCAATGCCCTGCAATGAAGAGGAAAGAGTTTACAAAGGGTGAAGCAGGGGAGGGAGAAAAATTTTAGCTAATGCCACTTTCAGTAAAACCTTGCTCCAATATACCCACAAAACCCAGAATTATTTTAAACTGAGAGTCCACGTCTGCAAAGTGGATTCTGATCTGATGGGGTAAAGTAAGGTGACAATGTTGGTGTTGCACTGACATAAAAGCTGAAGCAGGCCTTACATTCTTGCCTTATAAAAAAGTAATCTCGCTAAAATATTCATTAAAATGAAAAGGCAAAACAAAAGACAAAGAGGTGAACCCATTTAATCATAAAAATTCTGCACCTGGAAAGTATCTTCTCTCTTTGATTTCTATGGCTTCGAACTACAGAGAGGATCAGATCACTTGGCAGTTCTGATGAAAAAGCAACAGTCCCAGAGGAAACATCCATCCAAACCAAGGGGCAATCACCCTGAGAGGCCATGGGCACCTGCTAGCCTCCCTGAAAACTCAGCTTGCCAGCACCTGATACCAGAGCTCAAGGATCTGTTTCGCTCAAGAACGAAGCCAATCTGGTTAATTTTAAAGAAATGGGTACATTTGTTGATCTGACTCATAGCATTTGTTGATCTGATTCAAAGTGTCTCACCCGAGGCACTCACACGGGAAGGAGAGTGGGGCTGAAAGGACTATATTAAGTCCAAAGACGTTTCTGTCACTAACATTCAAGTCTATAGGGTGAGAAGTTGGGATTTTCCCAGTAGTGGCAGTGGATGTGGAGGGTACAAGTTCTGGCCCTCTCCCTTTGCTTGCAGCAATGGGCTAAAGCGCTCACTGGCCACCGAGGGACTGAGCTAGCCACTGGCTCACAAGCCCAGAGCGGCGAGCTCTCTGCATCTGCCCTTGCACACCTTGCCAGGCTGCGTCTCCCGAAGCCCAGCCGGTTATTAGCCAGGTGTCGAGCTCCTTAATCACCTAGAGCCTGGCCTGCAGTCCTGAGGGCTAACAGAACCCATTTAAGCCCTGGGAATAGCAAAAAATGCAAAGCACTAATTTGACCGAACAGCAAATAAAGCAGGGGGCCCCACAGACCAGCAAGGACTAGCACCAAATGGACTTGTTAAAGCCCGGTTTTACAATTCCAGCTAACACGCTGCGCTCCTTACAATACCTCAAAATGCCCCAAGACACGGGCAGAGACATGGAGAGAAGGTAAATGGGAATATTTCAATGGAGGTGGGGAAGCAGCTGTAGCATTTGCTTATAAAACAAACAAACTGAAAAGGCTCTCTACAGATGTGGGTAGGATTTGATTGGCAAACAATTTTCTAAAAATATCCAGTGTTTTTAATGGACAGCTGGTCAGTGGAGCAGTTAATATTCTGCTTTTCAATAAAGCAAGAAGTTTAGAAGCCCATGAAATCCCATTTATCTGCACAGAGCTATAGATTCCTGAATCACTGACTGGAAAAATAAGAGAGTTGCTTGATAGGTTGTAGTGGCCGACCAATAATGGACTTTAAATGGATACAAAAATGATTGACCTTTCCACCTTGTGACACCACAGGCCTCCGAAACACACAGTGAAAAATAGATTTTTATTTTTATTTTTTTTCAAAAGGAACAGTCAATGAAAAGGTATCAAAGCCTACATAATATCCAAATTATAATTTGGATGCAAATCAAACAAGCAATTTAATTAAGAGCCTGCTAATTGGTACAATGCTCTTCGGCTGCAAATGCTTTAGTTTGAAAGAAGATTTTTAGTCCCTTGGGTATTTGTTTATACATTGCCCTGCTTACATTTTATCTTTTGTTTCTTATAAAATCCTTGTAGCTGAGACTCCAGAACACAGCCCAGGCTACGTCCCAAAGACTCCCAGGAAAGATAGTGCTGTGACAACTTGCCTAATGCCATTACCCAGAAGCTATCTGTCTTCCTAATCTAAGCACTCAACGCCCTCTCCAAAAGTAGACTACTGGGGAAAAAATAAAATAAGTTAAAAAAAAAAAAATCAAGCATACCTTTTTATGACATTGATGAATAACTCTCTTTAAATGTGGCTGAAACCACCCTTGAAATTTTTAAGGCCCTTCAAGTTTAGCTCCACAAATAAAATTGACTATTATTATTTTTATGTACCGTATGACCGCCAATATTCAACCTACAGACAGAGCAAAAAATATTTTCTACCAGCTCATGAACAAATGAACAAAAAATAAGAGGTAAAATTATATCCTCATACCCCTGCTCAAGGCACCGTCCTGCAGCAGAGTAGGTAATCCACTACAGATACAGCTAGAGGAGCCCCGTCTTCTGTCCCCTAATTTATCATCCACAACTATGTCATTTTTTTTGTGTAAATCCAAGCATTTTCAGTTCTCAGGATGGAAAGAGAAACATCAGCTACACCAGTAAGCTGAAAGTCTGGGATCCCCAACTCTGGATTGCTTTGCTTTTCTGGAGCAAACCCAGTATAAATTAAATCTGCTTGAAATTTGAGAAGTATTTAAAGACAAGACAATACACATTCCGGAGCATCTGGACAATGCCTCTGGTTGCTTGGAGAGTGTGCAAATTTGGTCACATGTGGTGCTGGGGCGGAGGGAGATGCCAAAACTCCTTGTCTATGTCTTGGATGGGAAAGAAAGAGCTGCCCTCTAGCTCTGCTGCACCGGGCAGGCTGCAGGACAGCAGACCTAGTGAGGAAGAGTACACTTCTCCCAGGAGCTTCTGTTGGTGAAGGCCGCTAGAGGACAACTTAAATGATGTCACCGTTTTGGTTTTGGATCCTTTCTTGCTCTTCATTGAATAATTTTTATTATTTTTTTTCTCTTGTAAAAGCCTGATCCGACAACATGCCCCACAGACCCCAGGAACACTGCAGGCTTCAACAATAAATGCAAATATGCCAAATTCTCAGCTGGAGCAAAAGCCACATCGTTCCACGGGCAGCAGAGGAGCCCTCCCCATTTATGCTGACGAAGGGACTGGCTTCAGCTTTCTGGCACGGCCAAGAGGACGGCAACCTCACCCAAAAATAAAGCCGCGTTTTGTCGGAGAAGAGCAACGAGGTAGCTAAGCCTGCCCTACCCACCAGGATAACAAACCCCAAATCAACTACTACATCATCTGCTGTTATTTCTTTAAGCTATTTATTTGGCAGACTGTTAATAACAGTATGCAGGGGATCAATAGCCAGTGAAAGCACATGCATAATATTTTACGCTGCACGCTATCCAAGGTAATTTGCATGTTTACAGGTAACACTGATCAAACAAAGTAGAAAGGTCACTCCCTGTGTTTAACCACATTCTTGGATCTTTTCTCCTCAGTTATAAAAGCATGAAAGCCAAACCAGAAGATCCTATCTAGAGCATGTTAGCTCTCTGCCTTCTAAGGGAGCCCATAAAAGAGCATCAGATGGCAACCAGAAATAGCTCTGCTCCTGCACCCGGTCTCTTCCTCAGGCATGGTGTTTTGCACCACCACGAGAAGTGTTTGCTGTAGGAGAAATTTCAGCAACCCTTTAAAAAAAAATTTAAAAAATCCACAGAAACATTTCCTGCTCATCAGGTAAACCTTTCAGTGAGCACGTCTTTCTGCCCTTCTCCCCAGCAATCGCGTAACCTGGATTGTTTTTCTGTTCTTAAGATCTAGCAGCTATTGGTTGCACAGCTTATGCTTTAATTTCCAGAGCAAATGGACCACAGATGCTATGTCAATATAGACATGAGACAAATACAGCCGGTTGCCAGTTTGGGCTCTCCGCCAAGTGATGGAATCACCACTTGTGTTAACGTAAGCCCTCTGGCAATTCGTCACCCTGGCGCTATCCCAGATCCCTCCGACTTGACAAGCGGCTGTGGATTTTGATAGCGGCGCAGCAAATCTGGGCTCTGTCTCCTGGTCATGTCTCCTCATTCCGCCACACAAAAACCCAGAGCAGCAAAAGCGTATTAATATTGGAAGGAGAAAAGAACAGCGGTTAATTAAAGCCAGGAACGTTGTTTCTCGCTGTTTGCCACAGCACGGGTAAGCAGCCGTTCTCGCTCTCCTGGCAATTCCCAGCAAAAGCTTCCCAAAGTGGAGCTCGGAGTGACCAGACACCTGAAAGTGTGACTGCCAAGCTTCAACCCTGTTGAACAAAAATTGCTTCTAATGTGTTAACTGTCTGGAAGAGACCCCAGAAGATGGGCAGATCAGCAAGCCTCCAGCGGCTCTCAAGCAGAAGCGATCAATGGCTAGCTCATATGCTCAGAGGACCACAATCAAATGTCATTATTTGTGAGGTTCTACTTGACTTCACATCCCCCTTGCAGAAAAGGCTTTATCGATCCCTTCACGTTGAGGAGAAGGGCAATCAGACAGACTGAGGCAGGAATAACCCCTTTGGCATTTTACATTAAAACAATAGGGTCTTCTGGCAGGCACCTACACCAATTCTTTAAAGACACAGGGACTCTCATGAAAAACCACTGAAGACTACTAACAAGATACTAAGCCGACAGCAGAGAGGTTGATGTTATCAGCCACTCTCCAATGAACCAAAGGGCGTTTTCCACATTTTTTCTTAATTATTTTTTCCCCTTTTTGCATCACTGCTCTCGGAGGGCACAAGAGCTCTTCTCTGCTGGACGGTCTCTGTGGCAGGCAGAGAGAAGGAAATTTCCTTTCTCCTGCTAGCTCATGCTCCTGCCTCCTCTACATAGCATTAAATTAGGGAATTCCTGAAGGACTTGCTGGCTGCTCACACAGATCCGTAGAGAATACCCATCTTTTCCCCTTTCAGACTTCTCCTTCCAAAAAAGGAAGATGAAATGTACCTCTCCCTTTAATCCAGAGGACAAAAGAATTCCTAACACTGCAGACTACGAGCGTTCATATTCCAGGGACGGGAAGCTGTGCACCCAGCATCGTGGCTGCGGGCACCGGTAGCAATGAAACAGAAATGCCAAGTTTGCCTGCATTATTTGTCATGCACTTTGCAATCCAGTTCGAATTTGGTAACAAACAAGAACAATTTACAGCCTGAAAGGATGGATGATGGGAGCAACAAATACAGCATTTTACAGGAGACTTCAAGTAAAAGTCCTGTGTGGATTGTGCCACACAGGAGAGGGAGCTCCCCAGGTTTATCCTTAGAGTTCTTACTTCTGCTCCAACACACAACTCACGTGGCTGTTTTTATCACTGCCGATTTTTCCTACAAGAAGAAATGTGGTCAATGATGGTGGAAGAGCTTACGCACTGATATCCACTAGTCCTAGAGCTATAAGGACTCAGGGCTTGTGCAGAGTGAGGATTTCTCTCCCTCTACCAAACTATTTTAAAATCTTTAACTCTTTAAAAATACAAACATGTTTTTCAAGTGAAGTTTCCTTTCACCCACCTCTGTCCCATTTATCACCTATTAAATGTCAGACATGTCAAACTATGTAAACATAAGCCGCCTGTTGAAAGGAGATGGAAGCCAGGTAAACAGACCCAAATAAGCGTCCTATAAGATGCTTTTCCTACAGGAAAGATGTCCCACAGAGCCCTGACTCCCACTTGCTTCTGCTGAGTGAGCCTTCCCTTTACGCTTTCAAGAGGCTAAGCATTCAAGAATGCAAGTTACCCAAGTAATCAAGTTAAGGCAGCAGAAAAGACAGCATCAAGGTATCCTCTCCAGCACTGAGAAAGACTAAAAGAGTTCATGAGAGGAGTCAGACTGGAAAAAAAAATTGTTTGGAGGTTAAAAAAGAAATACACAAACAAAAAATAGGAAGAACAGAACAGAAGTCTTCATCTTTGTGAACAAAGACAAATTTTAATCCCAGACCACGAGGCAGAAGATGCAGACCAATAAGGACACGTTAATGTCATGGGAGCCTGAGACGACTGTAAACCTGTGTACTGCTTGCGTGGGATCTTTCCAGTGTAAATATTCCAACTCTCATAAGGAGAGAAGCATTCATACCCCTGTTATGCTTTCCTAGGCTTTGCTTTCTGTAAGCTGTTTCTCTCTGGTACATTTTTATTTGTATATACATATTTTATTACTTAACTAACTCATACCGCGTTCAAAGGCATAGCTTTCCAGGTTAGAGGCCAAAATTGCACACATTCTTTTTAGTTAATCCTGAAAGACCTGGTAGTTCTAAACAGACCCAGGATATGCACTAATTTCACATTTTCCAACATCAACATGAAAATGTGGTTCTGGCTGCTTTAATGGTATAATCTCATAAACAAAACTGCACAAAGTGTGGATTAAAAACAGTGCAAGTTTTCTGTATCAATGATTTCCCACACTGCCAATTAACAAGGGGATTTTGAAAATGAAAGAAGGTTTGGCTAAAACGTGCCACGTATCTGTCACAATAATGAGATACTCAACTACCCATAAAACAAACCTCTTAAAAATTTGCAGACAGCTGTTTTGACACATTTGGCCAACTTCAGACCTCTTTCAAATGGATGGCACGTCAACCAGATATGTCTGTTTATTCCAGGTCTGCGTTTGGACCTTCACGCAGAAAGAGTTTCACATTTGAGAGTCTAATAAATCATCACACTGGATTCACAATAAGGTAAGAACCCATGCAAAAGATCATACAATTAACAAAGCCTCATTAGCCGAAGTTCTATCAGGATGGCAAATCAAACTTATTGAACAGCAAACCTGCTGACAGTCAGAATTCCTAATGCCACACACGTGCCAGTATTTAAATGTTTTTCACATGAAATTAGCAAACCAATTGGCCTTTTTGATTCTGGCATCAAAACCATAGTCCAATATGAACACATCTGAGAACACCAGTCACTGAAAGAGGCCACTGTATCCTAAGGTGAGTTCACAAAACTCCTGAAACGGGGACTCAGAACTGTGGAACTGTTCTGCATTCTGATTTATTTCTATTTTTAAACTTGCAAGGCTTGTAATTAATGGCTTGAGGACATGAGAAGAATTGGAACAAATTTCAGCCTCAGCTTCCTCTGCATGTTGTTAATGGCTGGTCTGTCCACTAATGCGCTCCAATTTTACCCACATCAACCACATGTGATACAAGCTGCGGGAAAGCAAGTGAATTTTTAATCATCTCTCTGATGTACAGTATAATTGCTGACTTTTATCAGACAGTAGTTAAACAAAGACTCAGAAAGAAATAAATATTCCTTAATTGCACAACTGCCATTGCTCACAGTAGGGGAGCCTTTGAAACGAGTAACTGGTCCCCATTATCATGGCTACACACATACTCAGACATGTAGAAATAAGTTTAGATCAATGTTGACGTTTATTTATTTCTCAACTAGGTATGTAAGTGTGTGTATGTGCTTAAATTGCAACAGAGGGCAATTATTTATGTGAGGTTATCTTCCCACACATGGGAAAAGCATGTGCCTCTGAGCCCATGCGTGTACCTACACGCACGCACATACAAGCTCCCAGAGTCTCTCACACAGGGAAAAATCCTCTACGCTGTGCCACATGTAATATATGGGTTTTACTTACATTCTAACCTAGACAAATACATTATCTCATTTTAGCTGTGTGAAATTAGCATTGAGACAGAGCGTGCAGTGCATTTCTGGAGCCAACTTTCCTTTCCTTCTTACCCTGTGTAAAACAAAAACTTTGACTCCTGGAGCATTACAGTCTTTAAAATAGAAAAAAAACACGTATTTACAGCCCTGAATGTAAATTACTCCCTTGGAGCTGACGCTTCCTTCTACCCCCAGGACATCCCCATGAAAAGAAACCCTGCACTTTTACATCCACAAATGTCACCAACACTTATTTCTGCACCTGTGATGCCTTGAGGACCTACCATAAGCTAAGAAAAAAAGACATAAAAAAAAATAAAAATCATACAAACAGTACCTCCCCAATACCAGCCTGCTGTCAAAATTGCTGAGAGGTGTGCCATAATGCATTTAGTTCATGTCTAAAGGTATAATCAGCAAGGCACATGTGTGAACGTGCCATTCAAGAAATGCCCCAGAGTTTAATACCCAAGTCTGAGGCAAGAAAGATACAAAAGAAGAAAAATAATAGCGCTTAACATCCCATTGTGAGAAGATCAGCCAGGAAATTACAAAAGCTGTGCTTATTTGGCAAATAAAATGTTTTACATCTTATAGAGTGATATGGGCTTGCAAAAGTGCTGATAATAGATTAAACACATGTACGCTACTGTTTTCAACAACTGCTGTTCTTTCCACTGTGTGATTCCTACAGCTTTCCTTTTCCCTTTCAAGAAAAAAAAAACAACACACCAACAAACCCACCCTTTTTCCATTTAAACAGTTCAGGGCACCAGGTCTTTTGTACCAGATATTGTGAGACAGGTGATCAATTTGGCATCGGACTCCAAACTTTGTAGAGGTACACATGAAAACTCAGAATTCAACAGGGCAAGAAGGGGCATTAAGTGCTAATTAAAGGGAGCACCCTCAGAACAACTCAGATTTTGCTCATTTTCCTCTGCTCGTCTCTGGCTTCAGTAGAGGGGTTCTCTTAGATTTTGCAGTTGAGAATAAAAGGCTGACTTGCAAGTGCACAGCGACATTCCCCAATTTAAAACTCTGTTTTAAAGGATTATTTTTCCCCAGGAAAACGAACGATACCAGGGTGCAGGTCAGTGTCCTGTTACCTTGCTGTACTCCTCCCAGGAGTTGCTCCAGGTCCAGTAGTGAGCCTTGTAAAGCCCGACCCTCACTGCCATCATCTCGTTGCCACGATAATAGAATATGGGCCTGAGAAGGAAAGCAAAGCTGCATGAGAAACACCAAGGCATCGGGCCCGGGCAGCCACCACGCTGATAAGGGAGACAAACACTTCAATGGCGTCTGACTTCCGATTCGGCTATCAGTCAGAAACAGGCTGCCTCCTAATAGTCTCCACTGCAAGGTTTTCAATTAACATTTTTTTAAAGTGTTCATCAAGTTGAGAGCTCACACGGCGCAAAAAATGAAACATTATACAGCTTGGCTGCCAGTGATTGTTAATCCTTGAACTATCAGACCCTGTTATTTCCTATAGAGCGTGCCGATTTAAACACCAAATGTCTCAGAAGTGGCATGTGTGCGCGTGAGAGAGAAACGGGGATTCACACACTACGTGATGCTCAGCCTCCTCGTTACGGCAGCACCAAGCTATGTGCTGTTAGTGTCACACGGACAGGGTGGCCAGGGAGGACACCAGATGCTGGCCTGTGCTGGATGACATCTCAGAAAAACTCCAAATGGAAAAACCTGGCAGCCAGACATGTTTTATTTTTAACTTCTGTTCATTTTTTCCCCCCCACAAACCTCCCTTTGCATTATCTAAACATACCACTGAAAATGGCTTTTTTTTTTTTTCCCTGGAGGTCTTCCTAATTAAAAATACATTTTAGAAATGCACTTTACTCAGAGCATTTGGTCTGCACCCATGTACATGCTGGGCATCCCAGCAATGTTTCTGTTGGTTTCCCTGATAACACAGCCTTGTTTTTTGAGGGAACAGAACAAAATTGTACAGAAACAGACTATCTGCAGGAGAGAGGTTTGATTTGTTGGTGCAGCTCGTCACACAAGAACATCAGACTTAGTCAGCTCTTCTCTCCAGTTGTTTCAGGCTCCTGACAGGGTGAGAACATGAAGCCGTTTATCACTATCGGAAGGGTCCATACATCTTTGTCTTTCATTCAGAGATAGCACTTGGCAAAACCTACTCACTCCGGTGATGCCACCTTGAAAAAACAGTCCCTAAATACAAGATAAGATTAAAATCTCCACATCTGAATGTCAGGAGTGGCCTTAGATCTCTTCTATTTTAAAATTGTAGCCTCCCCTGCAGGTTCCTTGCACAAACAATGAGCCTTTCTCCTTTGTCACCATGAACTGCCTGTGAACAAAGGGGACACTTGCTGCCAGCAGTGCCTACTCCTGCATCCTTAACGCACCTGGTGAAATAAAGGCAGCTCGAGAGATCTGCCAAAATGCAGATCCTGATCTAAACCAGTCCCATTAACAAAATAAAAAGCCCAAACAAACATACCACAAAATACACCAGTCTCCTTTTTACTGTCGATAACACTCACTATTAGACAAGCTTGTATGTGCCCCTTTGAGTGAAGGTGTGGGGTTTTTTGCCTTTAAAAAAAAAATAAATATATATTTTCCATCTTTGAAAGAAGATTATGGCTTATACTCAAAATTCTGCTACTACCAATTTCTTTTTTCCCTATTCACCTTTTCCTTTTTGAGCTTAAAAGAACAACTGCAACAAAGAACGATGACAACTGCATCACCTACAAAGTTTTTGAGGACTGTAGGAACTGTGACCTGATCAGGTTTGGGAGAAAAAATGAAAAATAAGGGGATAAAATTAAAAAACAAGAAAGAAAAAAAAGAAAAAAGGGGGAAAAAAAGAAGAAGAAAAAAGGAGGGGGAAAAAAGAAGAAAAAAAAAGAAAAAAAAAAAGAAAGGAAAACCGCAATGTGCCCTTAGTGACTGCTATTGTAACACAAACAGTGCCGGTTCCAAGGAGTTGGTGACCACAATGAAATTCTCTTTTAAAACAACAAAGCAACTTTACAAACTTTCAGAAGTAAAGATGGTATAAGCTGTGTTTGAGGAACCTGCAACACGCCATGTAGCCACTGGCTGAGCTCTCAGGTAATACTGTAAGCAATGATTCTGCTTAACAGCCACAAAAGCAATTTTATGGAACAAAGGCTTACATCCAACACAGAAAAAGAACTCAAATATGTTTTTCATGTGTATATTTCCTTGCTACCTCACAGACAAAGAACATGCTTGTATTCAGATTTCCTGGGCTGCCAAATTCCTCATCAAAATCATAACCACAAGACCTCTGCTGACCTCCAACCCTTCCACTGAGAGAGCCAAGGATACTTACTGTCAAATCTTAGTGCCTGTACCCAACAGCTGGCAGCACCCCTCCATACCCAAAAAGATTCCTGGTCTTTAACCCAAATCTTTTTGTGCAAAAGCATCCACAGAAACAACATGTTGGGAAGAGGTGATCATTCGCAGCAGCCCAGCCTTCACCCCCCAACCTCTCTCAAGCAGGGTCTATAAAGACCCAACATATACTCTTGGATGTTTTTCCAGTAATAAATAATGTATTCTCCCTTACCCAGGCTACAGTTCTCAGGCTTTTATCTCCCCTATTGCCATATGTTGTTCCAGGGATGCCTGCTAACCCCCTGACATTTTCATCTGTCCCCAGACTCCACTGTATGGCAACATGCCACATGTCAGGAAATCCCACCTCTGCTTGTTCCACCAGAGAATCAGCACACAGCGTAAAGCTCCACCTCGCTGAGCAGGAGCAAAGATGCATCAATTCAGTTTATAAAACATTGCTGTAAACTCGATTTAAAAAATAACCCCAAATTTGGCATGACTCTACTTTGGAGGCAAGAGTCGGAGCTCCGGGCTCGTAACTAACCTGTCAATTAGCTTGCCCTGCAAGATGGCAGGTAAAAGGTCGATGCCATCAATCTGTCTGTCACTGGGAGGCTGCAGTCCCGCCAGGGAGAGGCTGGTGGTGAAGAGATCCATCACGTTGCCCAGCTGATGACTGACCTGAAAAATCAACAGAAACACATTTGCAAAAAGACCTTCAGTAAAAGCTAAAACGAAACAGGCTGGTTTCCAAAGCAGAAGTATTGCTTCCTGAACCTCCTTCTCTGCTAAGCATCTTACAAGAGTATCTCCCTTTACGGTGCTGCAGTCACTAACAAACCTCCTATCAAAATAATAAAGGAGATGAACCAAATTCAACTGCTCCCCGTAAATGGAGAATTATGGATCATTTTTTTTCATTTTCTTCTCTTTCTTCTCACTTCTCTATGCATGCACTTTACAGGAGCATGTTTTTGCAGAGTTCAACTTCATTTAGCAAATTCCAAGTCACTTGTAGATTGAAAAATCAGCACTAAACCAAGAAAAACACCAGTCCTTGATTTGTTCCCTCTCCAGGTCTTCTCTGGAGTCCAGAATACTCTAAGAGAGCTCCCAGAAAGCACAGGGATAGATGGATAATAACAAAAAGAGCCCAATTACTTCATCTGCAAACCATTTCCAACAATTCAAGAACTGTAAAGTTGTGGTATTTTTAGTATATATTTTAATAAGGGAGAAAAACATCTGGTTTTGGCTCCAATGGAGATGTGCAAGCTTCTTTCCCAC
>JAHREE010148205.1:11894-25394 GCA_033628505.1 Tringa tobata | reverse complement strand
CTTTTTCCAGCTGCAGTTGTGCCAACTGAAACGGTTGCTGGCCTTCTGCCTGCTCCTCAAAATGTCCACAGCTGGGAAAGAGCAACCATTGCACTGGGAGGAACCCCAGCACAGGAAGGAGGAGTTGACCCTTCAGATTTGTGCTTGGTACTCCTGAGAAGCTCTTTGCTTCCAGCCTGGTCTAGGGTTCCCCAAGCCTTTATTTCCTTCAACTCGTTTAAAAATGAAGAGCAATGAGAGACTTTGAAGCAATTTTCCCACATTTTACAGATTCTTGGACTACAGAGGGCTGAGGCTGACTAGTTTAAACTCGCAGTCAAGGAGGTGTTGAAGCTACAGACTCTGCAAAAAACAGAAAAGAAGCCAAAAATGTACTAGCAAATACGTGTCTCTTCACTTACTATGTCAGCAAAGGAGGTGATTATGAAGCAATAACTACAGGTGCCCTCCTGGCCAACGTAGCATGAGCTGTATTACACAGAAGCAATGCCAAACCTCTCACCTGCGGTCAGTGCTGCTGTGGGTACCAGTGCTGGAGCCTCGACGGCAAGAATACAAGCAGAAAAGACATATAAGTAGCTATCACATGTTTACTTATCAATAGCATCATGGGGGGAGGGAGGGTCTAACTCAGAGCAAAGCAGCACATCCTGGGCACAGAGTTCAGAACAAGCTTCTCAAGGTACCTGAGTGGAGTCCCAGAGGACATCTGGGAGCACAACACCTGCACGTGCAGACACTTGGCAGGCAGCATCGTCAACTGGAGCCCAGGGTAAGAAGGATTTAAAGTTAAGCACGTGCTTAAGTGCCAAGGATGATATCAGTGGTGGTGGAGGAGGGGATTTTCAGGCGCATACCTGCCCAATTTTCGGGCGCATACCTGCCTTCAGCACACTCTCAGCTCGCTGAGCACGCGTGGGCTCATGACAGCACAGCATCGGTCAGTCCACCCTTCTGTGCCAACACATTAATTCTGCACAGAAATGACTGTTTGCAGGAATTCAAACAGCAGCTTCAACTGTGGCCTCAAGCAGGAAGCCATGCATCACACCAGGCTACCGAAAATGCTTTGCACCACGGAATGCTTCACTGCTGCACTACATGCAAAAGACTACCTGAGAGAGGGGCACCAGCCACTTGCAGTTAAGAAAAGAAGCCGACACAATGATTTTTCTACTCATGTTCTTAATTATCCTCAGAGTTACTACAATGGAAAGAATTTTTAAATTTGGTATTTACTTGTCCCCATTTATAATGCATGTTTACTTTTAGCACATTATTCAGTTTGGACATGGAAAACAAAACAGTCAGCTTCAGTTTCATGTTCTCATATGCTAGCCCAAGGCTGTTTAACTTGGCTTGTAGAAGCTTCGTGGAAATGTTTAAATTTAAACAAAAAGACTGTTTTCATTTCAAATTAAAAAAATAATAAAACATCCCTAGTAGATTTTGTGAACTCTTTAAAAATTATGAAACCAAACTACGATCCTGCCCTCAGCTGCAGATCTAAGCTATCTGATGGCTTCCTCCTAAGTGTAAATGATAAATTATCATTATCCTGACTCAATTAAACCACTGAAAAAAAAAGCAACTTAGAAAAAATGTTTTATTTATGAATAGTTTGCAGTCGTAAAAACAGTGCCCAGTTAATGAAGTATCACTTTCTTCAGGGATGAGAGATGCTCACAAAGGGGAGGGGATCTGTATTATTTACTGTGAACCCTGCCTGCAGAAGAATTGATTGCATCTTTCTTTAATGAGAACTGGGACAAGAGAGGCTGGTAGTGCCACTGGAGGATTATTTTGAAGTGATCATATCTGAATTTGTGTACAGGCGGGAAAGAGCAATAGTCTGGTATCTAGACCTCCCCTAGTGGAACTTTTATCAAACATGAAAGTGAGAGCTGTGAGGGTCAAATCACTTGATACTTCAAGGTACAGAGAGTGCATGTGGGCAACACACTCCTGCTCGAGACTGGGACACACATTAGCAACGGGTCTGTATACTCCAATTTGTTCAAACATATAACCCACTGAAAATACCGTGGTCCGAAAGACTTAAGGGTTTAAATAGAGCAGGAAGACAAAAAGACCAGACCACTCGGTGCTCATGGAAGTGTTGATCATAGACACTCTAGATGCAAATTTGCAATAATGAACAGGAACGGGGTTGTTCTCTAGGGGTAGCATTCAGCTCCTTATTTAGACAGGCGTCTGGACTGACACGGGCATGTTAAAAGCCTGATCCAAAGCCCACTGAGCTCAGCAAGAACCATGCCATTCACTTCAGTCCACTTAAGACCGATCAGAATTTTTAAAAGTGGATACTCACCCCTCCTGCAGGTATGTGTCCAGGCCACCAAGCAATAGCTGGCTCTCTCATGCCACCTTCAAAGGTGGTTTGTTTGCCACACAGAAAACGACCATTACTTCCTCCTAGAGCGAGAAAAAAAGCCATAAAAACCACGATATACGAATACCATATTTCAAAGGGACACTGTCAACTAGGAATGTTTTTAGGCTAGTTTTAAATTAATTTTCATTTCTGCATGAATGCTTCTTCAAATAACACGTTCACAGTTGTTTTGGTGGGTGTTTTCGTTGTTGTTTTCTTTGGGGTTGTGTTAGGTTTTTTCAAAATATCTCTTTATGATGGAATTTTAGGAGTGTTGTTTCAGGTCAGGGAGAAAGTGACAGTTAAACACAACTTGCTATCAACCAAACAAAGAAAAATAAACAAAACCCAAACAAACAGAAAATACTTTTCTGGCATTTTCCTTCCCTTTAAGGATGTTAACTGCTGTTGGTAACTAAAGGAAATCTGACACTTCCAGGCAGAAATAATATTTTTTTTCATAATCCTTTTAAAGTATCAGAGCACTATTAGAGGTAGATACAAGAAAAATAATCATGCATTCCCTAAATATTCACTCGTAGAGATAGCAAGTGTGTTGCAGGAATGGCTGGGTTTTTAACCCAGCCTCGTAGCTAAGCTTGTTGAGGAACAAACAGGGAGGTCCTGTGACTGATTCCAGGTCACACAAAGTCAAACACAGCGGCTCAGCTGAAATCAGAACTCAGGATACTCCCTGCTCCGTGGTCCAATAACCACAAGACAACCTGCCTCCAAACAGAAGGGAGTGGGTTATAAAAATCAATTTGCAATGACTCTGTTTGAGAGAAACAATCATATAAACAAAAGAAAACTTGTGAAGTAACTAAAAATATTTTTTCTTCTTGCTATTTTTCACAAGAGCTAAAGAAGGACGATCTCTTGAGGTCTCTCTAATTACTCAGAAACCTCAAATATGCATTTGGCAGATAGAGAGTAAACACCCTGCTAAATTATTGTGCCTGGTCCTAAATAAATTAAAAAGTATTCACCCCCTGACAGCGAAGCACAAAGTGGAAATGCACACAGGTGGACAACCAGACTGGGTTTGGCCAAAAGTCCATTTAACCAAGAGTATCTCCTCCAACAGTGACCAGAAGCAATGAACATAAGCTAACTCTAAATATAAATGCTCTGAATTTTGAGGCTTCTCCTTATTACAGAAGGGAAAACCCCAGGTACAGGTCTCTTTACACACAAACATCCCCCCACCAACATGGAGACTTAAGCCTTGATCTCCCAGCCCCAGCCCAGGTTTGTTCATCTGAGACTCACCTTGTTTAGGAGCTGAAATGAGAGCAGCCCCATTATCAGAGGTGAAAAACACAAAAGTGTCCTCGCTGATACCCAGCTTCTGAAGATGTTTTAGGATTTTTCCAATGCTATCATCAATTTCTCGCACAGCATCCCCATATCTGAGGCAAAAGTAGATGCAAAACATTAAAGGGAGCAAAACAGGAAAAATGTCACACAGCATAATGCATTGCCATCAGCTGCGATGCTTTTAGTGGACGTTCATTTATACCCGTGCTGCAGAAACACCTCTCTTGTGCATCAGGTACTGTAATAAAGTTTTTCACTGTCACTGCTAAACCCTTATCACCTACCTGGAGAGAGCAGCTTCTCTTGGGTATTAAGAGTCAGAATTTGTTCCGATGATAGCCACTCTTGGACAGAGACCAGCGACTGATACAAATTTAGCTATAAAGTTCTCAAATATAGGCAAAGCCACTTCGCCATAGACTTGAAGCTAATAACATAGTTTTGCTTATAGATGCTGGTTTGAAAGTGCAATCTCAGAAGCAGGGCTTACAATTATCTACAGAGCTCTTTGCCTCCTGTAAATTGAGTTTTTCATGCATGCTTTTCTACTTGCTAGTCTGATTTATAGGCTTTTAAAACAGGCACTAATCGTACAAAAGCCTTCCAAAAAATCATCTGTGCCACATACAGCACTTCATTACTCACACAACTGGCAAAGGAGCTTAGACTCCCCCTTCCCCCTCATTTTAGTCACATGATCTTCATTTCAGGTTATAGCAAAATTATTAAGGAACAATCCAAGCAAAGTCCTCACTAACTAACGTATTTCAGCACACATACACTTTTGAGAAATTATCTAGATACTTGGATCTAATAAATGTTGCTTAGGTTTTCTGTTTCTGCAGCATGAGGTATTAATTAAAAACCCCAACAAACCCAATGCCCACAAAAACAAGACTTACAGTCCTCTCTGACTAGTGCCCAGGAAATGTTTGGAGGCATAAACAGGAGCGTGGGTAGCATCAATTGCCCAGTATAAAAAGAACGGCTGCTGGCTGGCCTGCTGCTTGCTAATAAAATCGAGAGCTTCCTGTAAACAACAATAAAAATGAATTTAACGGAATCATCCTCTGCCATCTAAATCTCTCCAAAAAAAGAAACATAAAGTCACCGTGGCTTAGAAACCAGTATTAAAATAGACAGCACCTGCAGGTAGATCTGAGTCAAGTTGGCTTCACCTGTCTTCAAATCGATTTTGAAATCTTCATAATATCTTAAGATAAAATGAATCAGAGAGAAAAAATTATCAATCCTAAGGAATATACAACATAAAAAGGCTTTCCCCTCCCCCCTTGCCTTACACAAGCAGGTCACTGTTGCTACTTAGCAAATTCTCTTCAGATATTAAAAAGAATGTCACCATATTTTTTATAATGGGAAAACGCAGTGAAATGGCTAGATCTAAATTAATGACTGCAAGATTTGGACAAGCCTGAGCCACCAATTTTTCACTGGTAAGCTGTTAGAATAGGGGTAGCATGCTCGAAGGTCTTCAATAGAGACCTGTTTGTTGTGTGAGTAAAATTTGCAGTACACAACAACTTTCAGTGAAATAGAGTAATCCTGGAATCAGAACTTGGGCTGCTTTGAAAACGTTACCTTAGGCGTATCTTTAGACACCAATTAAGCAAAGGGGGGGGGGGGAGGAGGCAGTCCTCAGGAGAAAACAGCAAGTGCAATAAGATGATAACCAGGCGCAAAAGTGAATGGACAAGAATGGCACAGACTGCAGACTTGGGAGCATGGAGTGGCATTAAGAAAACAGACAAAATGTTATTACAAACAGGAAGAGAAGGAATAAAGAGGTCTTTCAGTACAGAATGGGACCAGCTTCCAAGAGAAGTAGTGGAGTGAAATCACCACAGGAAGCCTTTAGGGCATGACAGGATAAGCAAACATCTCTGGGAGGGAGGCGCTGTACAGCAGCCACATCCCTAGACAGTCAACAAGCAGCTTGCAGGTTGGCCTTGGTACTCAGACCTTAATTAATCCTAAGAATCAAACATCCAGTTTCATATTTAACAAGCTTCAACTTTAAATTTAGATGGTAAGGTAGAGATGAGGAAGATAGGATTCCTACAAAAAGCCATTTAGGAGTTTAGAATAAAGTTTATTAGGCAGCTAGCATGCCTAGCCTCTGAGGGACATTAATGCCCTAGAAGTAGGTCTGCATTGTCTCATCTTTAACTGGGAAAGTCAGAGTGCCACCATCACAACTGAGAAGCGTCAGGCACTGCCCAGGCAACAGTGCTTGAGTACCCTGTGCTGCCAGCATTGCTTTCAAAACCTCTTCTTACCCCACAAAGGACTATCCTTGCTTCCTCTCCTAGATGTGAAATTCACATACCTCTCGACAGTTAATCTATATCTTCCTATTTCTGCCTGCCTCCTGCATTTTCCCACAAGGCTTTCCCTTCACTCTGCCTTAGCTCCAACAGAAACCACCACCCAGACCTTGTAAGACTGGTTATTGGCCATCCCCAGACTAGAGGGAAAGTCCTGCTTAAAAGTAGGAGGGCAAAGCAAGAGGTGAGATCCTAGCACAGCATCCTGTAGAGACCAGAAATGTGAATGGGTTCAGAAAAGAGACAAGACTAATTTGTGGAAGTTAGTGGTTATTAAAGATTTGGACACAACATTCAGTTTAGGAAGGTACACATACAAGAGAAGGAACCATACAAGAGAAGGACCCTTCCGCATATCTGTTTTCTTATACCCTTTCTATAAGCATTCACTAGAAAAGGTCACCACAGAGTATAACAGATTAAACAGGCCTTGGGCCTGACCCAGAAGGGCTGTTCACGTGTTCCATGACCTTTTACAAGTATCTTTCCTGCATTGGCTCACTGCTGAATTGCAGGACACTCAGGACTCTCTGAAGTAAGCATCTCAGATCGTATACGAGGCAGGATATTCTCAATGCTTGACATGCCATGAGAGTCCTCTGCACAGGGTGAAGTATCTGTAGATCACTACTCATCCGAGTCTCTAAGTCTGATTCTGAAGTAGCTGCTTTTTTAGCACCCACTGAAATGGGTTTGCTATGCTAGCACTTATCTTCCAGCACTGTAGTGTCAGCAGGGAAAGCAAAGAAAATAACATTACCAGGCAAGCAGCAATTACCTGCCAATCATTTCCCAGTCCCTATACACAGGGATATTGGGGAGCGCTCTGTTATCAAAAGGTCCAAAATGGCAGTTTGGGGATCCAAACCATTCATCAAACCCATGTTTCAAGGGATGGAACTGGGGCCTGTGACCCAGATGCCTAGGAGCAAAAGAAACAGATGAGTTAAAATTCTGCTGCAAAGAAGCAAATAATCTATCTCATAAGAATGGCATGCAAGAAAACAATCTTTGCCTAAGAAGAAAAACTTCAAGCATTTTAATCAAATAAATGACTGCAGAGCTTGATCTCTCTCATACTTGTTGCAAGCTCATCCATGCGGACTCATTCCAGCACTTATATATATCCCATTTTAGTCTACTGTCCAATCTTTGTTTCCCTTTATCTCTTTCTATTGGTGTTTTCTCTCACGCTGTCCTGATAATCTGTACTGATGGACTACACTGCCCAAAGCCATTGAAAAGGTGCACATAATGTTTTACTTAAGGATTCTGATCTATGACAAGTCACTTTTGTATCACTAAGCTGTAAAAACACAAGGCAAAGCTCATGAAACATACCATTATATCTGCATTCCCTTTATGGAACACTCATGCTGCCAAAATGGTACAAAGAGACCTGAATGTAAATGAGAATGAGTTCTTTACATGCGAACATAAAACATGTTTAGCTACTCTGATGACAGCTCTGTTCTACTATGCAGCTGGAAAATTCTCCATCCTTAACTTCAAGATGAAGCTCCTCTCTAATCTCCAACTTCTGTACAGCAAATTCTCCATTTCCTTCATTTATACTATCTTGAATATACAGAATGCTCATCCTCTCCCAGTCTCTAAAGGACATCTCTTTAGCTTAATGTTTATTCAATCATTCCAGCTTCCACTCACAAGCCTGCATCCGCAACCTGTCCATTTTGTGCCATCACCCTCTGCACGCTTTCTGAACACAAGGGGCATAAAATGCATTACCTGAAGTAAAATGATCCATGGTGTTATTTGGAACTATTCCAAAATGCGTTATAACAGAAAATAATCATCATTCCAGGTATGATCATATCTTGATGATGTAACTAAAACTGCAAGTCTGACCTGCAGGAATCTACCCCTTCCTCATTGATATACATAGTAATACAAAGCTATTTTGGTTGTTCCTACAACAGGGGACATGAATAAAATATTTTGTTCTAAGAAAGTCCTAAGAGAACTTACAGAGGAAGAGACTTGAAAAACATATCAAATAATTACTGGGATGCAGATTATTCTCTCCCTCTCACAACACAAAAAATGATATTTAATGAAATGCAACAAATTCTAAAACAGTCATGGAAAATACTTGACTTGCAAACATATAATTAAACTGTGGAACTTACTGTCACAGGACACCCTGAAAAGTTTTTAAAAGGCATCTTGAAAGCATATAAAAAAAGAGATTTTTATCTTTCAAAGCCCTAAAATTCTGTCCATGGCTAGGATGAGACTCCAGTTTAACTACTTTGCATTTCTTTACACCTTTCTGGGAAGCAGGTGGTGTGCACAAATGACAGAGACTGCTACTGCACAGCATCATTCCTTGGTCCTGTCCAGGGTAACAGTCCTTGGGTGCACAGCAACAGTGCACTGCACGCTTATATTTAGCCTGCTTCTTGGTAACAGCTGCAGGTTCTTCCAGATTTGCTGTTTTCCAAATAACTGCCTGGAACCAATCTGTATTTGCGTTGTTTATTTCTTTTCCCTGGGTGTATGAATTTACATTTATTAGCACTGAACTGCATCTTATTGCATTCGGCCCACTGATCCGATTCTTCACGGCCACTCTGCTGTCTGGATTTGTGATAATAAATATTTCACTGTCTTAGGTTAGTTTGCTTTCCTTCCAATTTCAGCAGTACCAGTGAACCCAACCACAATTCAAACTCAATCTTGTCTAACTTGTTAACAATACTGTTAAATAAATTGTACCCCATTACTTTTCTAAACAGTATCTCCCTAATACTGCTCCTGTCCGAAGTCTCTTCATTAACAATTACTCTGTTAATCAAGCAGTACTCCTCCAGTGTCTATGTAGTTTCAAAGATGCTATTTATGCATTTATTTATCACAGCACTGTTCCAAACTGTGAATCAACTGTTCAGACATCCCCAGGTCCCATGGGATTCCATTACAGCCCACAAGTGCATTTGAAATTCAAATGTTACAAATGCACCAGTTTCAACTATTACAGTGGTAATTCCACAATGCTTGTTTGATCTGAGTATCTTTCAGGCTTTTCCCTTCCTATTCTTCGCAGACATCACAAAATATTGGGTTTTAGAAGTTCTTTTATATCCTCTACAAAGATTATACTGCATTTCCATGAAAGTCCATGAAGTCAAAGGACAACATACACAAAGTAGTGGATCAGCCCTCTAGGTCTTTTAAAACACCTGGTATCAACTATCCCAACCAAGCCTATTCCTATCCACCTTGACCTTCTACACTGAAACAATTTTCAGTGTAGCCCTGGGGATGTCTGCATCTTTATTTCTGTATCACACATTTCTACATGCCTCACCCCACTCCCCAAAAGAGGCTTTCACAATTTAGTCTACTCTATTAACAAAAAATCCAACATATAGCAGGGGCCAAAGATAAAAAGCACGTGGGTGCTCAGTGCAAATTCCAACAGAACACCCTGGTGGTTTTTTATTAAATTAAGTAGTGTGATACTTGGATGAAAGGACAAAGAGTTGAAGGGTTTACAAATACATATATATATATAAAACCCCCTTCAACTCTTTGTAGGAAGACGTAGGTAAGTACTTGTAACAGAAACACCAATTCACAAATTGATCACAGCAGGGGAGAAGATCCACCACAGATTTCAAAAACTGGACATCTGAGTTTCAAAACATTTTTTTTCCTGCAGTTCCGGTAGTTCTGCTGCTCCTTCGCAATACATACACTGTATTGTGTATGTACATACACACACTGCATACATACACACACATACTGAAATCTCAAAGCAAGAGATTTTAAAATAAGTTTACCATTTGCCAATGATCTTATTAGTGTATCCAGCTTTCTTCAGCAACTCTGGAAGCAGTAATTCAGAATCTGGGATTCCTCCTACTATATCCTGTGGCGTGTATGCTGCATAAAACAAACAAAATCTTTCCAACTCTTAAAAACATTACAGCAAGCAGCTCACAGCTACCCATCATCAGAAGCACTGTTACTAGATCAGAAATAGCAATTAATTTGAAGTCCTAGCAATATCACTCCTTGGAAGTCCACCCAGGCCACAAGATGAAGAGAACAAATTGATTCAGAGAGGTCAAAGAGAGATCTCCATCCACTTGCACTCCACGGCCAATAATAAAGGGGGCTGCCAACACAGAATGAAGGCGAGACCCTTGAATAGGGAGGTCATAAAGAAAGCAAGTGCTTTATGTGTGCATTGGAGTTGCCTTTACACTTGCAAATCTGCTTTATATTTTATAAAATCAAGGCATTTTTTTCCTAAATCAAATGATAATAAACTTGCTCAGACTTCAGGAGCTGAAAGAAATTCTGTGTCTCCCACAGTCCGTAGTTCTTTGGTCCTTGAGAATCTAAGGTGTGACTTTAGATAGGACAGAGACAGGCAAGCAGGCTCGCTGATACACAGTGTGAATCAGCACATAGCTGCTGATTCTTGCCCAAGCACGCATGGTCTCACGTGGCATCTGTCTCACTGGAACCAATGACAGGATCCAAAATGAACCCAGGGACGTTATGAACTGGTAATCTTCCCTGGAAGCACCACAGGCGCAACGGTGCCATAAAACCACCAAGGCTGAAATAAAAACTGTAACCAGCTTGTTCTTACTCTGGGTGTTAACATACACCCCACATGACTTTCTTTCACCAGGCTGCCCAGAGGAATCACTAAGCAAATGGATCAACCACTCTTGTTTATGTCTCTTAATGTGTGGAGTTTTTCTGCTTGACGAGGAGGAAGCAATAAATTTCACGCTTATTACCAGCAGTTAACATGGTAATCTTTTTGTGCCACTCTGGAAGATCCACAGGGGAAGATCACCATGCCAAGCCTTTGTTCAAAGCAAAACTTCCTACAAAGCACAGAAGGAAATCAAGAGAGGAAGGCAAATCAGCAGTGAAGTCCGTACCATTTCTGGCATGTGCATTCGTGGTGTAAAAACCATTCCTGACTGGGAGACGGCCCGTCAACAGTGCTGCCCTTGCTGCAAATAACAACAAAAAAACCGTTTTATTTCACGTGCATTCTCTGCTTAACATTAATATTATCACATTAAAGCTGAGGACAGTGCACTGACTAAAGCACGTCAGTGTCCTTTTGGCCACAACCAGCTACTAAGATCACTCACGTTAGAATAGGCAGCAGCTCTCCTCTCCAGTGAGCCACGGAGATAGCCAGTTTCTGATACGACAACATTTGAGTTACTCCAGGACAAACCTGACTGAAATTTGGCCCCTCTATTAAATTACCCACTGCTGTGGAGTAATTACTTTCAATAGTCAATGTAGCAGCCCTACCATCTCAGTAATTATAAAAGGAATACCTGACAAATATATGTAAGAGGAAATTGTAACAGAAACTGATTACATGCTTAAGGCTAGGTTTTCAAGCTTGCCTGAACAAAAGTCATGTAACAGTGAAGAACAAGCTCTCCAGCTTTGACAATAAAAGTCAGGTCCTGACTGCAGGAAACATTTAAATAGATGCTTAACTCTAAGCATACGCAGTACCACCACTGGTCTTAGCAGGAATTCAGCATATTTTAAATGACTTTTCTGAGGAAGGGCGTCATCAGCACACTGACAAATTATGTCCGAAATAAAAGCTCAAATAAACCCCCCCTGTTCCTAATTTTTGTTTCAGTTCTTGGCTGCCAATCAGGTTTGAGGGAAAAAAGAAAGAAAAAAACAACACACCCCACAGAAAAAACAATAAGGATAAAAATATCTATGTCTCCCAGTCTCAAACATTTTTTTTATCTCTTGTCCCTTCCTCAAGAACCTTCCAAACCACCAGGGTCAAAAGCAGGACACAATTGGCTGCCATTCCTTGCATGAAAGTCTCATCAAAGACAACAGAATCAGACAAACTATGTACAAAGTAGGTTCAGCAACAATTTAGATACTGCTTTGTCTGTTTATCCCAAAATAAAAAAAAGATAAAAAAATGCAATGACTGAGGCTAGAATACTAAACCAGAATGTTTTAAAAAATCCTTTAGCTGGAAGGATTTCATCACTAAAATACTGCTTTCTATGAGCCAAAGATTGTAGGTTTTCCAATCAAAACATAAATAAAAAGGGCGCAAAATGCAAGATCAAAGCACCAAATCCAAACTCTGCCCTGAGGGTAATCACTGGTTTGGTTGCTCGTTCACGTCAGATGCTGGCAAACATCCCAATCTTCTCAGAAGGTGGCAATGCTTATGTGCTAGTTTAAAACTCAAGTTTACTCACACGGAGAACAGAGGGGGTTGGCAGTATAAAAATCCAGGAAAAGCATCCCTTCTGAAGCCATCTGGTCCAAGTTAGGAGTTTCCTTAGAAGGCTCTCCGAAAGCTCCCAAATCACCCCAACCCATCTGTAAAAAGAACACACCAAAAGATGTAAAAGTACTTTTACTCTCCCACAACAATGCTTCCGGGCCCACATAACACTTTTATTGTATCCCTTCATTTCTAAATCTTTATAGTGCTCATTCTCCTTATTTAGGGATTACTTCACAAATGTGATAAAAATTATATTCCCCAACCCAGTGAAGGAGAGAACTATTAGAGTTTTCACTGGCAAATGGGAAACTGAGGCACACATGAGATTAAATTACTTGCTAACAGGCATTAAAACACTTGTAGCAGAACTGGGTAAGAATCCTAATGCCTTCACTCTTACTCCAGTGCCTGAAGACCGGCAAGTGCACACACACCAGGGAGGAAAAAGAAGTTACACATGATACGCTCAGTGTTGTACAACTAAAAGTCTGACCCTTCCGCCCCTGGCAACATGTCTTTGTCTTGGAACATTGACCCCAGGACTCCACCTCAGCCTGCTGAATCTATCTACCTATCTATCCATCTGTGTACACCTAATTAGAAATGCAAGGAAAAGGTCTAAACTCAAAAGCAATGCTGCAGGAAAAGACAGAAAGTGTTTATTTTAAATGAAGATTTGAAGGGAAACCTGCCAGAGGCATCATATGTCACTGTGCTTATTTGCAAGACAGTGGTTTCACCCTGCATCTTCCTTTTAATTCAGAGAGGTCACATGCCAGGAGAACCGTAAAATTACCATCACGTTGTCTACGTTCATTGCTGAACGCTATCACTGGTAATAATACAAATAAAAGTAAGTGACTTAAAACAGAAGGTTCTAGAAGGGAACAGCTTAATGAGCAATTAGGCACCGTGGTTGGTGGAGATTACATTATGCTTTAAAAAAGGCAATAGCTTTCTTTAATACAGATGCGTATCAGGTGAGCACCTGATACGGAAGGCGTAATGTATCGAGATCTTTAGAAAGCCATCTGTCTGGTCCCATTTGAAAGTTTAACATTTACACTGCAGTGGTGCACTTTGGAAAAGAAAATTGTTGGAGAGCTGCAGAGCTGGCTGTTGAGGTTTGAGCGAGGAGCAATTAAATGGTACCA
>JAHREE010148204.1:0-18097 GCA_033628505.1 Tringa tobata | reverse complement strand
AAAGCTTTCAGAGCACTTTTGCTGAAGGTGAGGATGGTGGAGGAGCCTCAGGAGGCTGAGAGTGGGAGCCGCAGCCGTTTGGTGTCCCCAAGAAGGACCTGGCTGTGCCTGGGACCCGGATGCTGCTGGAGCCTTTAACTCTACAAGGTCGTTGCTGTAGGTAGAACCTCCCGGTGACCCGCTTAAACAAACAGATAACACATCCCCTATCCCCAAAATCTCGGGATTCAGCAGAAACGTGGTTGCACCCGTGATGCTGGTAGTGCAAGGGGAAGGCTCTGCCCGTGGCGTTCCCGGCTCCTTCCCACTCCCTGGCCAAAGAGGGTCAGGGTTGATTAATCTTCACCTCCCACCGGCGTTAGCGGCAGGGGGAGAGCAAAGCGCCTCTAAAAACTCTGATTATTCCACCATTTCGTCTTCCCCTTCTCCCCTCCCTTCCCCTGAGACCCTGACCTCCTCCGGGGGCTGCGGGGTGACACCGGGTGGGCTCTGTCACACAGAGCTCGGGGGTCTGCGCCATTTCACATCTCTGCCCTCCTACCTCTACTCCAGAGTGGTTTTCTCAAAACGTTAAGTTTTGACTGAAGATTTCTTTAATTAGGTTGATTAATATATGCTGGCAAGGAGTGATTTTGCTTATTCTTTGTGTTTTTTGTATATATAAGCTGAAATAAGAACATCTGGCACTTTTTTTTCGCTGGATGCAATAGAATAAGTTGAAAAACACCTTCTTTCGCAAAAGTGCAGGTCGGCAGATTTGGGTTGTGGGTTTTTTTCTTTTTATCGAGTGTTTTCTGGGCCAGAAAGACTGCCTTCTGCTAATCTAGTAATTCACAGATTGTGCTCCATTTTAAAACACCTATCGATGCTGACAGCCTCCTCACTTCTCCGCGTTGGGAGAAGACCAGGAGTGATCAAATACAACGCTACTAACCCCCACGCAGCCCTCCCTCGAGTGATTTCCGAGCTGTTTGCAGGCACATAGTGAATGAAACCCTGGGGTGACCAGGGAAGGTGCGGGGATGGGGGGGACGGGGGGGTCGGGGCCGTGAACCAACTCGCCTGCAGCTCCTGACACTGAGCATGAGGCCAGGTCTTTGACCACGGCACCATCTCTCCATATTGTCTCTTGGTGGGCAGGTCATTTGAGTGTTCCTTGGTTCACCCCGGGCACAGCAGGGCTTTGGGGATGGAAACCGCCCTCCTCATCCATCGCAGGAGTCACGCGTGAACACACGTGTTCCGTGGCGGAATCAGGCAGGGTCCGCAGGGAGAAGCCTGGCAAGGGAGTGCCCTTTAAGCGTCGTTGTTCAACAGATATTCCCCCGTCAGCTCACAGGAGGTTCAGATGAGCTAAAATCGCTCAAAGGTCTTGGAGGAGGGTTTGGCTTTTGCCAATTTCTGTGTTTCTATGAGCCCTTTTCCTCCGTTTCTGTCTGTGTTTCCGTGCCCGGAGCCCAGGGCTTGCTGCCCTGCCGCGGGCAAAAAGAGGTAAAAACATTGGTTTTCCTCCAGTCTCTGGAGTTTCCCGGCGATTGCAGGAAAACAAACAAACAAACAAACAAAATCAGATGACGAAAGCGTGGGATTTGTTTCCTTGCAGCCCATTCCCTGCTCCCAGCGAGGCCACCCTGGTTTCCTCCTGGCCATTTGGCTTGGTCCCTGGCGGGGCAGGAGCCCCGGGTGCTGGTCCCGTCGCTGGCCTGTGGGGTGAAGGGGGGGCCCATAACCTTCCCGGCTGCCGGGGGAAGGAGCAGCTGCTCGGGAGGATGGGAGCAGCTGCGGGTATGAAATTAGTCATTCTATGAAGAAATGGATTTGATAAATAATAAAACAGTGGTATTAACAACAGATGCTTTCCAGGTCAGATGACTTTGATAAAAGCACCCAACAGCCGTGGGTAATGGTATGAAAAATACGTATCTATATTTATAGATCTATCTATATGAAAAGGCATATAAATAAGCGGGTGTTTGTGTATGGATGAGTGTGTGTCTACATGCTCACGTATAAACATACCTGGCATTTTATTTCTGTTTTAAAATGACAGCGAAAGCTGCTTGTTGCTGCTCCCGTTCTTCGCAGGCTTCGAGACTTGCCAGGAAAACCTGAAATCTGATCAATGTCTCCCGAATCTGGCACATCCCTCCCCACCTCCCCTCAGCCTCTGCTTTTATATTCACACCTTTTCATTTTGATAACTATTTTGATTTGTAAAATACCGTGCCTTATACAGTGCTTCCTTTATGATGCTGTAGTGTGCTCCTCTTAGCTTTCACCTTAAATCTTTGATAGGAGCGTTTTAAAAATGAAAATGGTACCTGACACTCTTGTTGGCTGCCAGCGGGGCTGAGGAGGAAGAGGAGGCTTTGGAAAGCCTTCCTCGGCAGCGTGGGGAGCACGGGTGCTGGGATGGGTGGCAGGAGGGATGGAGGAGGATGAGGAAGGGGAGGAAGCTCGGAGGGACCCACCGCTGCCTTTGAGCCCCCGTGGCAGGGACCACCCCAACCCAGCAGCGTGGGGAAGGCCGTGCCTTTGCAGGGGGGTCAGGACCATCCCCATCCTCATGCCAACAGCCGATGAAGGCTTCCCTCTCCTTCCTCCCTGCTAAATTGCTTATTAGTCTAATTGGCTGTTGCCGCCGCCACGCTGGAAGCGGAGGGAGTGCGCCGGGGGAGAGGCAGGAGGGGGACACGGCGGTGGGGTCGCCTTGATTTCCCCCCAAAAGCCCCAAAACCTTGCGGTCGGGGGGGTGATAGCATGGCACAACATTGCTCACGGGTTTCCAGCACGTCCAAGTAATTGAAATGTTTTTGGGTAAGTGTTGGCTGCGCCCGCTGAATGTGATTTATCAGGGGAAGGCATCAGCGGAGGGAATATCAGTAAATAGAACTGTCTGACACGCAGGTCATTTTTATTTTAATGTAGTAGATTTAATGAACTCTTGTCTTTATAATTCATGGTACTTGCTGAATGCATCCATTTCCCCTCCCTAATGACGTTAGTTACAGATCTGTCCTTCGTTAGAGGTTTTATTGTGGCTGGGGAACTTAACTCTCTCCGAGTTGCAGTGATATGTGCCCAAAGTGCTAAGGGTTATCTAATAAATTGTTGCCTTTTACGTTCAATACTATTAGTAATAAACGTAGCCAGAAACTTCCCTGAGTAGCTCATGCATTATTAATTATTATTATTATTATTGAATCTCTGGGAAGGGCGTTTGCAGAGCCCGTGGTGTGTGTTCCTGGCTCACCGCGGCACGTTGTCGGCTGTTGATGCCGTGACACCTCTCGGTCGTTGGCGTGTGTTGGAGGGTGCTGAGGTCGGAGCCCATAGCAGCCCCCAAATCTGCTGTCAAGTGATTTAACAGCATTTGTGTCCAGCCTAACCCGATCTATCTCACCTCGCCGAGGAGAAGAAGTAGTGGGGGGAAAAAGAAAAAAAAGAAAATAATCCTGCATCAAAATTACTGCTTTTGGAACTGTCTTGTCTCTTTTGAGTAGGAACTGGAGACAACGAGACAAGCTTCAATGAAAGCGAATAAAGAAACATTACTTTCTGAACACAATCTTCTGTTACCAGTCACTTTTCAACAGACATTCAATCAAAATGCTAATAGAGAAGGCAACAAGGGAGCGAGGTTATTGTAATACTAATTGATAGGCTGCAGGGATGGGTTTTGATAAGTGCTGTTGAAGATATATTTTTGAAATATGATTCTCTTTAATTACAATGATACTAATAAAAATGAACAAATGATTTAATGATAGTTTTCTAGGTAATGGCTTGAAGATTTTTGTTCAAGTTATTTCATAGGGTTGGCTTTTTTTAAACCAGAAATTATGAAAATCTCCTTCAAAATAAAGCTGTAGTGGAAGGTAGTGACTTTATCTAGACTTGCGTGGCTACTTTGCATCAAAATTAATACTGTCAAATCTGAAGCTCTTGAATAAGAAATCCAGTCATTTATTTATACAATAGGCTTTGCTGAAAGCCCAGAGTTGAAGCCACATTGCGTGTAGGAATGCATTTACTATCTAATGCTTATAATAATTAGGATCAATTATGCCAGCAAGGATTTTTAAAATACGTTTTGAGGGAGGGGAAGAAGGGGCTGAGGGGTGTTCACGGGGATTTTAAAGTGCATCTGGGGCACCAGGTTTGATCATATTAATGGGGATTATTGACATTTGCTGATGGGAAGCTCCAAACTAAGACCCGCTTTCCCGGTGCAGCAGCAGCTGGTTTCCCGTGTCGCCGGTGGGTGGGAGAGCTGGGATGGTGTCCCCGGCACCCACGGGGTTCCCGGACACCCCCGTCCCCATCAGAGCCTCCCCCGCTCCCCGTGGGCTGCGTGTCAGCATCCTGCCTCCTTGGGAATGGGAGCACAAAGGGAAAGGGCAGATCTGTCACCAGCAGCCAGCCTCTGTTTCAGCTAATTTTTGATGGATTAATTGATAACAAAACAAAGAACGGTGGGGTTTTTCGAGGGGGGTGCATTTTGCTTGTGTGGATGTGGGTGGGAGCTCTTTCTGGGGCAGGGAAGGATGATCTCTCCTGCCTTTCAATTTGTCAAGCTCTCTCTCAAAGATCTGCCAGAGAAGAAAGGGTAATTAATAGGCTTGAAGTCATTTCCGATGTGTCAGTATTTCTGCCTTGCTTCCAAGTGATAATGTTCGCTGGCTCGAGGCCTCCGGGGAGCCTTCCATCTTATTAACTTGTCTAGGAGAAACAGTGAGTGGGGACAGCTTGGGCCAGTGGGTGACATGAAATAAGGATTTGTGGTGTAGTGAGCTGTAAACACGGGGGCCGATTGAGTAAAAAGTGGAAAGAATAAAAAACAAAGGAAGAAAAATAGACGGAAAAGGCCACTGGTCACAAGCACAGCGGCACGCGTGATGGAGGGGGGGATGCACTTTGTTTAGGGCACCCTCTACCCGACCCGTGGAGCTGGACCTGTTGTGCGGTGTCACCCATGGCCAGCCTTTGCCCATGTTGGCATCAGGTCCTGCTTCTGGCCAGGTGCCACTGCTGGTGGCACAGGTCACCCACGGTCCAGCGCAGGCAGCCCTGAGCCAGCATCGTGGCTGGTGCTGCCACCGAAGGACCCCTGTGTCAAACCACAGCCTTGTTTTGTTTTACCCAGAGGTAAAAGTGGAGGTTTGGGGCCATCTCGTGGGTTTGGTCCCGTCCGGTAGAGCTCTTGTCCCCACTGCTGGTGGTGGTGGGCATCCTCCGTGCCACCCCGGCTGGCATGGTGGTAGGAATGGTCCTCGAAGGAAGGCAGCCACCGAGCTGGCAGCTCTTGCCACAGAGCAGCTGGTGGCCAAGGGCTTCCAGAAGTCACCTGTGATTTTTAGGATGCTCAGCTTGAGGCACTGAAAAGGGACCTGTTTTTCAGCAGGCCAAGGGCTGCGTCCTTCTCCTCGTCGCTTCGGTCTGTTTGCCAAGTCGGTTGGCAGTTCTCGTAGCTTTTCTTAATTGCATTTGAAAACTGAAGGCGCTCAGGACACTAGGTGTGAAGACACCTTCGTTCTCAGAAGAATCGCAAGGATTAAGTAATCCTGCATCCCGTGGAGAACCTGCTTTGCTTTTCTTGTTTTGTTTTTAAATTGGCCTTCACAGCAGAAGCGCAGGAGCGGTTCCGTTAGCTCTTGGAGAACACCAGGATGGAGGCAGCGCTGCTCTCCACCGCGTACAAGCTGTTCCTCGGAGATTGTCCCCTTTTTTTTTTATTTTTTAACGTAGCAAGCCTTGGTGTTTTGGGTCACTGGGAAGGAACAGGATGTCTTTCACATATTGACAGTTTTTTGGGGGTTTTTTTTCTTCTCTTTTCTTTTCTGATCTCACTCCTGTTTGTCAAGCTCACTTTTCATTTTCCAGAGAAATGATTATGACTAAACATCTCTGACAACCTCTTTGCAAAGTGTGGGAAGGCTACAATGAAAAAAAAAAAACAGGAGCCACCTAAAAGCTCTTCAGTGATTAAGCTACTTCACTGGCAAGTTTTTCTATTCTACTGCAGAATGTGTTTCTGCACAATGGAGTTCCCCTTTGGCAGCACTTATTAGGGAGGCACTAGTATAATCTAATTAAAATTTGGTTTAATATTCTGGGAAAATTAGAACTGAATCCTTCCTGTTAGAAGGAATGACCGTGCATGTATTAGTCCTCTGTGTTTTGTTGGTGGTGGTTGTTATTCAAATATTAACACTGCCTGCACGCACAAAATGGTAGTTTGCGTCCATCAACAGAGCTTAATTCTCAAATTAAATGACAAATGATATATAGGAATAGGTGAAAGCTGTTGCTGGATTGATTTATTTTATATTTTTTTAATGCTAATGTTACTTCCTGGAGGTAAATAAGGGGAGGGGATGCTGTGCAATATTATCACTCTGAAATTAAAATATAGTCTCATTATTTGAGGATGGAATTTAACGGCTGAAGGTTTGCTCTCCGTCTGAAGCTTCATTCTGAATTCTTCCGGCTAATTGCCTGCTGATAAGTGCAGAGACAGGCATTGCTAACATTGGCCTTGAGCATCAAACTATCTCCTGCAAATTCTTAGACGGGTGGCACCGAGTGGGAGACATCGGTGGGACACGGGGTGTTGGTGCAAGAGAACGAGAGGACGGGGGTCTCCCCGACCCCGTGTTCCTGGCACAGCTGGATCGGAACCAGCACCGTGGCGAGTAGGCAGCAGCAGCATTTGCACACCCTGGGGGCCTCTGCAAGTCATTTTTAGGCTTTGCATTCGCTTACATTAATTTTTATTTTTTTTTCTGAGAGTTTTGAGTTCTGTCCCGTTAGAGGGTCTAAGCAGCCAGGGTGGATGTGTCTGGTCCACGTGTGGAAATGAAGAAAGTTCTGGTCTTCCCGTAACAGGTAACAGGAACTTCCCTACATTTTCTGGTCAGATTTTTGGGGGGAAGTTTTTATTTGGGAGGAAAAAAATACAGAACTTCAAGCTGCAATTTATTTTTAACAAGCCCAAACCTTTTATTCTTGCAGTGAAGAGGGAAAAATTACCAACATGCCAGAAAACCTCCAAATATCTGGATGTTTTTCCTTCTTTCCCCAGCTGTCTTTCCAAACTTGATTCGGAACATGCTGAAAATATCTCTTGTTCCTGATGTAGTTCCCGTTATTGACTAGCAGAAAGGCTGCTTTTGTATGTGTCTCGCTCGTGGGCAAAAGATAATTTTAAAAAGCAGCGTGTTTATGTGGAGAGAGCAGCGTGGTGAGGCAGGAGCCCCGGGCCAGCCGTGGTGATGGATCGGAAACTTTCTCTGTGCGGGGAGCAAAGGCAGGAGGATCTGCCATGAAACCTGTTAGGAAAATCCCCTCGGAGCCGGCGTGGGGCTTGGTGAAGTCCTCGGCTGGGGCTGAAGTTGCTTTTTCAACTCGATCAGGGCAGCAGAAGCCGACGTGCCCCTTCCCCTGCGGGACCAGCGCTCCCCAGACCCCGCTCCCTCCTCCTCCTCCTTCTCCTCCTCCTCTTCCTCCTCCTCCTCGGGAGCCAAGCACCGATGGAGCTGTGCCCTGTGCCCGGCTGGAGGGACCCACACAGGGCGCTCCTGTAGCGATGGCAACTCCAGTAACAGGAGCTGCGTGGAGTGTTTGGAAGGAGAGCCCTTACTATTGAGAGTTTAAAGGGAAGGTGCTTCAGAAGGCGGAGAGGCTCGGCAGGGTAATTAGGCTTGGTGCTCTCAGAGTCAATGTACAGCTTCCCGGCGAGCCCGGCCTCTGGCTGGGAACACAGAGAACCAAGGAAATACAGAACTACTCGGCAAAGAGCAGGTCGGAGCCCGGGCTGGGATGGTGCAGGCGCTGATGGGTTTTCTGCCGTGGAGCTCCTGGTTTATGCTCTTGCCTTCCCCGTCCCTGTGCCCGTGGTCTGTCCCTGCCCGCAGCCGGTCTCCAGCCAGGCTGTAGAGTCTCTCTGCTGCTTTAGGGGGGAAAGCTCAGTTTTTCTCAGCCAAGATATGGTACAAATCAAAGTCTAAAGCTTGCACCCGGGTCCAGGGGCAGGGAGCATCTTACGTACCAGGTCTTGGGCTCAGTTTGCTGGGAGTTTGCTTCTGAGCTCAGTGTTTCTGGTGGTTTCCAAATTTTTTTGTGGCCAGCTGCACGAGCTGTGAGTTCCTGGTGGCCGAGTTCTGACATTTTAAAGTCAAAATGCAGCCTTTTGTCAACTGCCTGGAGCTCCTTAAAGGATTTTAACAGTGAGTGGGTGCCAGGCTGTGTTAAGTGGGGAGGAGCGACGTGATGCTCAGGTGGAAGAGGTGATTCAAAACCCAGCTTCGTGGCCTGTGTTCCTCACCAGCTGCCGGGCAGTGTTGTGGGATGGCAACTGCTTCCCATGGCCATCGGGTTCGGCTGGATTCGGGCTCACGATGGCGATGGGGAGGGAATGCCATGGTGAGGGCTGGCAGGGGTTGGTGCCACCCGTCGTGCCAGGTCAGTGTGTTCCTGCAGCCTCACTGGGCCTTTGGATCGATGGGGCTGAGGGGATCTCAGGGGGTTCAGTGGGGTCTGGCAGAAGGGAGAGAGCATCAGCTGGGCTCGGTAGATGTTGAAATAGTCAGCACAATCAATAGCTTCATTTTTATACCTGTTCCCTTGATTGCACAGCCCATTGAAGGAGAAGATTTTCGTGCTTGCTGTGGGCACCTGGCTGGAGCCATAGCCCTGCAGAAACCTCTGAGGCGGCCGCCTTATTTCCGAGTCCTGTGCACGATGGTGAAGGATAAAGTGTCCCTCCTGTGATGGATGGAACATGGTGTCAGGCGGGTGTCAGTCTTACTGGCCTGAAATGACAATGGCATCGTGTAGCGGATCAAAACATTGTCTTTAAAACCGTATGTTGGATGTGTCATATCACAGGAGCTTTATTCTTGGCGATAACAATCGGCTCCACGTTATCTGTGGTTTCTCGCTTGTACGTTTCTTACAAGCTGATAAACTTTGAGCTGGATGAGAATCAAGTGTGCCTCGTTGTTCGTGTCCTGATCGGGGCTGGAAGAGCGTGTCTGGGGGTCGATACCAGAGGAGCCCAGGGTCTGGATGATGCTCAGCGCCTCTGGTCCAGGTCCTCCCTCTCACGTGGTGGGCTCCGGGCGTTTCGGTGGTCCTGCCAGCTCTGTCCTTTCTCCACAGCCAGGCAGCTGGCGTGGCCAACAGAAAGAAAGAAATAAGGGTGAGCGTCGGTGTTTCAGAAGAGGGATGCTTCACTTCACTTGGCATTTTAATCTCTTCCAGCACTAGGTTGGAATAAGCACTTTTTTGGTGCGCGGTGATTTATTTTGTTAAAAACCAAGGCATTATTCATAATTACGCCGTTTTATGGGAGTATACATAGCAGTATTCTTCCCGTGGTAGGCTGTGGGAGCTGGCATAATATTTAAATAAGAGCCCTGGGGAAAGGACACGCTTGCGTTCAGAGCGGGGCTCGGCGCGGTGACGGGCTCAGCCCATTGAACTGGCGAATAATTACCTCTATTCAGCGCCGCCGCTCCAGTTATCAGCCGGCCGTCGGGGGGGAAGGCCAGCCTTTTTGAAATGACACAGATTGTTAGAGAACATCAAACTTTTTTAATGCAGTTAATGATCCTCAGCTATAAATAGTCTGCTCCCATTGACTGGCAGTAAGGCTTTTATACTGTGCCTCGCCGAGCTGCAAGGCTTTTCTTAGTTTGTTGGGTTTTCTTTTTTTTACCCCTCCGTATATACTGTAGGTCCTTCCATCCCAATTGCTTTACAAGGAGCACTTCTCCCTTTCTGGGCCGGGAAGTGAAGATCCTGGAGAGCAGGACTTTGCCCGAGGTCGCACAGGAGGTTAGTGGATGACAAAGGTGAGGAACCAGCAGCTCCATCTTCTGGTTCTTCAACTCTCATCCTCCTCCAGGGACTAGGACAGGGATGGGGACGGGCTCCTCTCGGGCTCCCCACCTCTCCTGTGCCACTGGTAGTCTTCTGGGAACAGCCAGCCTTTACTTGATAAGACAGGCAGCTTTTGTGTATGCTGTGCCCCAGCAGTTTCCTCGTTGTCTCTCAGGTGGAATTGTGACTGTAGGGTCGTGGAGGAGGGTTTGAAGACGGGGCTTTCTGAGCTTGGGGGCTGTGGGACTCCAGGGCAGCAGCAGGAGCTGAGCTTTCCAGCTGCAGCCCAAGAGTTGGAAGGGATGAGGACTCTGTCTGCAGAAGCCCTTGTCCTGGCAGTGCCTGGCTCTGACACCGTAAATCCTTGGGCGAGTGTAAATCTGGAGGGAGGAACAGTCTCCCCGAAACCTGCATTTCTCTGTGCTTGAGCCACATGCTGAGTGGTCACTGCTCTCTGGGGGTGCTCACGGATCCCTGGGGGTGCTCACGGATCCCTGTAGATTGCTGTGCCCTTTACAAAACCTGACTTTTAAGCAGCCAAGAACTCCGAGAGCGGCGCTTAAAGGCTCCGAGTGCCGCAGACACTGTGTGCCGCTGGCTGGGAAGAGCGTGTGGTGCTGGGCTGGGCTGGGCTGGGTGGGTTTCTGGTCCCTCGGCGCTGGTGGAATATCCCAGCAAAATAACACCGAGGAAAAACAACCCTCGGACCCCGAACCGACCACCCGACCTGCTCAGCAGCGACTGAACGGCCGCCTTTCCCATCGGCCGGGAGTTGCAGTGAGATTCTGCCACAGCTTTGTTCTCCAGTGCCTGCAGGCACAACAGGGAAAGGTCATCTCACAAACACCGCCGCTCCGAAGGCAATTTCTTTGTCTGTTTTGAAAGCTGGGCAGCAAAGGGTATTCTAGTTTGAACTGCTCTGCCAGTGGTAGGGTGATGGGAGTGCCTTCCCCCCCCGCACCTTTCTGCTTTCAGGCACATCTTCAGGTTGAGAGCCCTCCAGGCACTGGAGGAACAGGCTGGATCTGGCGGGTTTTGGCTACTAATAGGTGGCACGTGTTTGCCCCCGCTGCGGGCGAGAATGGAGAGTGATGGGCTGGGAGTGAGCGCTGGCGGGGGGAGATGCGGGCGGGAGCTTGAGGTCTGGGCTGGTAGCACCCAGGCTGTGAAAATGCTTCAGGGAACGCTCCGGTGTGTTTAATTAGTTCACCTTTTCCTTTGCCTCTGACTGCTGTTCACGGCGCTTTTGTTTTTAAGCAGAAAGATTCCAGAGCTTTTCCCCGATGGTTTGAACAAAGGTTGAGCACGTGGGGAAATCCATAAAGCAATGTCACCAAAAACGCTTTTAATAAAGCACCGCTGGGCGTAAGCACCCGGGAGCCGGGCTTGGATGGGTCCCAGCGGGAGGGAGGGTGCTGGAGAAGGTCATCTCTGAAGGTGGCAGATGGAAAGGCAGCGTGGCCCGCTCTTCTCGGGGGAGCTTTGGCAGAAACCCATCGGTCCGTCGGTGTTCGGGTGGCCTGTCCTCCCGTGTGTGGTGGCCGGGCATCCCGGGGCTCGGCAGAAGGTGCTTGGGCTCGAGTCGAGGCAGGGAGATGGAGGGGAGCAAACGGGAATGACTTGGCTGTAGCTGCCCTGAGCAGGTGATGGGGGACGTTAGAAGGCGGCATTAAGGCACCCAGAGATGATCAAATCGTGGTTATTTGAGGTTGGATGCTTAGCAAAGAATATATTTCTCTCTTTTGCCTTGTCCGTCCCTGCACAGCCTCCGAAAGCAGAGGAGGAAAAGCATCCGCAATATCTGAGGAACCTTAGGAAGCCTCCTGAAATTATAGGTGTGATTATTAGCAAAGGGCTCTGGATTTTGTGCCTGCGATGTGTCTGTCTCACAGCCTTGTTTTCCGTTGCCAGCAGATCCGTTTTATAGAGCTGCTCGGCTCCGTGTGGTCCCTATTAAAAGTTTTCTTTCCCAGGGTGATTCTGCTCCTTTGTTGCCTCTGATTCTTGAGCACTTTATACTATCAAACAGCAAAACTGCTTTTATTGATGCGGCAAAGAACAATGGGATCTCTCCAACAGCGCTCCCAAAATACGTTCTTGGCTTTTCTTTTTTTTTCTGCCTGGCTTCCAACGGTGGAAAAAATGATTAAGATACGTTAGGTTTACTCTGGTCACTTCAACAGGAGATTGGTAACATCAACAGGCTATTCCAGTAAATGGATTAGCTCTCCTTCTCCAGCAAGGCTGGAGTGACGTGCACTTGCCCTGTCCCTGCTCTTTCTGTGAGACGGGCAGCTGAAAAAGCAGAAACATCCACAATTTAATAGTGCACAGATCGGGTTGGGTGAAGATGATGGCCCTGGGCTCGTGTCAGGTCACCGGAGTGTGATTCCAGGCTGGTGGGATGTCCCTGGTCGCTGCTCATCCAGTGACTGCCCCCACCATGGCCTGGAGCCTCGCGCTCGGATCCTCCGGGATGCGATTTCCCATCCGAGTGGGGATGGGAGAGGATGAGCAGAGGCATAAACCCAGCTCTGCTCTGTGTGGGAACTGAGCATTCCTTAGTGTCTCGGTGCTGGCTTTGGGTTTTCATTTCAATAGATGTCAGGGTGTGTCTGCCATATAAAAAATATATATATGCCATGTTAAAAATTTATATATTTTTTTTTTAATGGTCACTCTCGGCCTTTGCCCCCTGGACATATGCAAAATCTGACAACTCCTGACTATGTGGAACTATTACTGTGAACCCAAAGCTGTTTGCCCTGTTTCAGAGGAGGAGTGTGGAGCTTGGGATGGATGCTGGGGCTGAGAGCGTCCACGGTGTTGATGAGGAGCCGGTGTGACAGCCACCAGCAGGACGTGGCCGGGATCCTGTGCTGCGTTACATAGCGCTAATTAAGGGAACCTCCCTGCAAGATGTTATAAACCCTCCTCCAGCAGCTGGAAGGGCTGAGAAGTGGGTCCGTGCTCTCTGTCCCCGGGTGGGAGACAGCCCAGGGCGGGTAAAACGCGGCAGCAGAGGCTTCCAGGAGCATCCTTTGGTTTGTAACGTTCTTCAAACAAACAAAACCAAAAAAAACCCCAAAACATGAGAGGGAAGCTGTGTTTAGGCTGCATTGACTTCGCAGAAAAGCACATTTTCCAGCCTCAGGGAACGTACAGGGGTTTAATTCTGTGAATGTGTGTGCTACGTAATATTTTCATTTATTTGTCAGTTCTTTTGGAGAGCTTTATTATGTGGCCTTTGTTTTTCTTCAGATGTAAGGTGGTTGTTACAGCCCTTTGCTCGCCTGCCTCCCACTTCTAAACTGTGCATTTCCACAGCGGGTTGCATCTGGCATACTGGGAAAGAAAAGAGTCTATATACGGTGATTGAAGATTTCTTCTTTATATAGTGCCTTTAAAAAAAAAAAAAAGTGTAGTGCCATTGAAATCAAAGCCCAGCTTTCTGCGATAAAGGACCCTGCAAATTGACCGCAGGGTCTTTCAGAGAAGTCTCTCTCCTTTTGATACAGAAAAAGAAAGGGGGGGGAAGAAAAGGGAAAAAAAACAGGGTTGCTGGTGCTGGGAGGAGTAAACAGGTGAGTGGTGTTGGTGTGAGTCCCGGGGAGCGAGGCTGCCGGCTCTGCTGCCGCTGGTGCTGCCAGTTCCGCCGTGTTTTCCCGCGTCTGGGCTCTCGACAGGCTGTCACCCCACAGGTCAGCATTCCCTAGAGCGGTGACACCTCGCTCTCTGCACAGAAAGCCACCCCCGGCACAGCCTCACGCCACAAAGGTGCCTTTGGGACGAGTCCTCCGTCGCTTCGATCCACGGGCGATTCTCCGGCTGCGGAGTAAAAAGCTGACGTGAATTTCTAAGTGGCATTAACATTATTGATGAGGGCTTTCCCCCCCCACACCAGCTCTAAATATATATGTAAGAAAGTGATTATCTTAATGTAATTCATCATTTGCCTGAGGTGCATGCTAAACCTGGACCTGTTCGCTCTGATAAGCATTTATGTACCAAAGGAGTTGATGTTATCTCTCAGTGCCTGTGGTCTTGAACAAAAAAGCAGACTTCCAGCTTATATTAAAAAAGGGCCATTTCCCCCCTCTCCTGTGTCTTCCCTTCCTGGGAACGACACACCAGAGGGGTTTGAACTTTTTTCTTGGTTTTAACCCTTGCCCAAGGCAGGGGAAACGTGGCAGGGTCAGCATTTGCAGGGGTGTTTGGGGCTGTATCTCGACCCCTCGGCCGGGCTGCAGCCTCCTGACCTCTCCTCGCTGGTGGGAGCTGCTTCCCAGGAATAGCTCAGCAAATACTTCGCTCTTTACATGTGTATCCAGAGGAACAAATGGTGCATGTATTCGAAGCATCTGTCATGGCCAGACACTCTTTCTCACAGTAGTATATGCTGTTTGCTTAGGCAAATGCTGATACGGTGCATGAGCAGCAGGGATGGAGCCCTGGCCAAGGATATTAATAATGGCCAAGAATGTTGTGTGCTGCCTGAAGCTATAGCCTGGAGGGGTCATGCTGCTCAGCTCAAAGGTATTATTTTAACCTGAGGCTAAGCTTCTCATTTTTGCTGGTATTTCCCTTGACCCCAGTCACTATTTATTTCAATTCCTTGAATAGTTGGGGTTTTTTTGCCGTTTGGTGCCTAATCCTTTATTCCTTCGCGTTACGATATGCAGAGTCAGCAGGGCACGGGCGAGTCCATGCTTTCCATCCCAGGCAGGGCTGGCAGCGCGGTGGGATGCGGGATGCAGCCCGGGGTGGGTACAGCCCCCGTGCACACCTGTAAGAAACTGAGCCGTCGAGTGTTTTGTTGTTTTTCACGCGTGTCAACATTTGACCAGGAGGTGAGCTGGAAATAGAGCAGGTAAAGCACAGCTCGGAGAAACAGACCCACGAGGACTGGGGACTTTTTCCCTCTGTGTGTGAAGTGTGGCCTTTCCCCTTCCCATTTATCTCGGCTGATGCTTGTGTGTTAATGAGAGGGAAGAAGATGTCTGCCTGTTGGCAGTGAAGTGTCCTTCGCTTCGTGCTGCATCCTCTGCAGTTTGGGAGGGAGGACTTTGTCCCCATCTGGCCAACAAGCCTGGGGGTGGCATGAGATGAGGGTGTTTTGTGGGGGGACACCATCCCGATGTGGTGGGTCTGTCCCCCCAGGCTGTCGTGAGGATGCTGTGGTACCCAGGTAAGGCAGGAGTCACCTTGAGCACAGCTTCTCAGCCGCTTGAAAAATGTCCCCCTGCGAAGCCAGCTCTAGACGTGTCATTTCTCTCGGGGTGGCTCTGGCAGCTGCTGTGCCCCTGCTCTCCCTCCGCCGGTGGTAATTAAATTTCAGAGGCAGGCACGAGGAGAAGTTTCTGGGTTTGGCTGGTGCCTCGGAGAGGAGCAGTGTCGGTGACAGGCTTTGGCTTCTTTCCTTCGCTGTGGAGCTGCCTTCCGCCTCTCCTCCGCTGGCTGGGACCGAGCAGAAATCCCTCTCTTTGCAAATCCCTGGGTTTTTTTGTCTGGAGGGACTGGTTGGCTCTGAGGACACAGGAACCGAGCAGGGGCTACCGGGCTCGATGGGTGCTTCCTACTGGGGCTGGAGCAAGGGCCGGCACGGAGGGAAGGGCTCTCCTTGTTCAGGGCCACCCCAGGAATGTCCCCAGCTGGGACACGGCTAGGAGGAGGAAGAGGAGCTGCTGTGCACGCTTTGGGTGTGGTGGAACACGTGGAGACACGTGGCTTGTGCGTGCTCTTGGGGATGGTCAGCCCCGGCACTGTGCAGAGCCCAACAGAAGGGTCTCAGGGAGGACACAAGGGTGGGAGGTCTCCATCTGCATGAACTCTGCCTTCAGCTCCCTTTCTCGAGGGTGAGGATGAGGATGATAGCATCTTCCTCCCTTAAGGCACTTTGGTGGGTATGCTGATTGGTGCGGGTGGAAAGCCCTTTGGAAGTCCACAGCAAACGTACGGCGCTGGAGATGTTCTGGTTCCTCTTCCTTCACCACCAGCAGAGCTACTGCTCCACTGATGGAGAAACCATCCCACTCCTCATGCCGTTGCCAGTCCCTGTTTCCCCTGTATTTGCTCACTGCATCCTCAAAATCCAAAGGCACTCCATATAGTTTTATGCTCTACTTTTGCAAAGTCGATAAATACTAAAAACTTCTGCTCTGGTGCTCGGTGGCAGCGATGGTCTGGGAGGGAGCGAGCTTTTCCAGGCTCTTTGTTGCAGAAGCAGCAACTCTGGGAAAGCATACTTCCATTTTTTTAGTAATCTATTTCTATAATTGAAGGATTTCAGATTTCTTTTGTAAGAGCAAGCGCCTGCTTAAACACGGAGACAAATACAACCAATAATATGTACTTGAAATTTAATGCAAGCTAATTCATTTTGGCACAGCCCCAGATATGCTGATTAAATGGCCTGTGAAGTGCTACAATATCTTGATAATGTACATTCTACATTTGATTATATAATCAATTGCGTTGCACCTAATAAAATGTAAAATTAGTGAAAAAGCTGTGAGCAGATTGTATCAGGTGCAGAGTGGGTCCTGGGAAGCTTTAGAGAGACTTCTGTGGAGGAGCCTGTGTGTCTGCCCAAGCATCTTCATTATAGCGGTCTTTAGAAACCGGAGGAGTGAGAGGCTCCTGTTTTATTTAGTGACTTGGTTTAAAATAAAATAAAGCACCTGCGGCTCCTTGGTGAAGCCCGGGGTGTGTGGCCGTGCAGAGGTGGTGATGGTGAAGCCAGGGCATGGTGAAGCTCATGCTTGATGCTGTTGGCCCCCATCTCTCCCCGACTCCTTTTGCTGGAGCCAATTTCTCCCCAGTTTCTCCCTGGTTTCTGGCGAGGGACCCTTGGGCTGGGGGGCAGAAGAAATTGGGTGCAAAACCAGCCTTTACGCGCAACTTCCCCCCATCACTCCCTCGGTTTGCTGCCAACTAATTTAATAATGTTTTCTTTCCAGAGGTGACCTTGCACTGCATTTTTAAAACAGGTTAGATATTTCCAGCAGGAATTCTGCGCCAGCTTTAGAAGGGACCTTCTCTCCCTGGGCCAGACCCATAGTTCAGCTCTGCCTGTTGGGATTTTCCCACGCCCGTCGGGGAGCAGCCGAAGAGGGGGAGCAGAGCTACCCTTCTCCAGCTCATCCATCTCTGCATCCCGGGCAGCCTCTCCTCCTCCTCCTCTTCCTCCTCTTCCTCCATCATCTGTGAGATCTTTACATGGCCCTGATTTCAGCTGCGAGCACTCCCTGCTCCCCTGAGGTAATGCTCAACGTGGTGGGGAGCCCTGGGCAGTCAACTCCCCACTCACAATCCTCTGGCAAACTTTTCCTCATCCCTTTCCATGAAAGTTAGCCATTTCTGGGTGAATGGCTCTGGCGGGTTTGGGGAATTTGGCCTGGATTTTACGGCCCTCTGGTAAGAGAGGGTTGATGGGAAACAAATGCGTTATGGCCCCAGACAAGCTGTTGCTACATTTTTTGTTTCATTTTGAAGCGGCGCTATCAACCGGTTGGAATATAGGCCTGGAGTATCGCGGGGAGTAATCTAATTAGTATGAAGTCAATTCACTAGTTCCTTTTGTATCTCGTGATTAAATAAGTGGGAAAATGGCTTGAAAATTAGGTGCTAGAACGACCCAATTACATTTCTGTAGCTTTTTGTATTCAATTTCATAAACAATTTTGCTCTTCGCTGGTTAATCAGTGAATGCCTTTTTCCAGTTTGAAAAGCACTTTTGAAATTATAATGCAATTAAATTGTGTGTGGATGTTCTGGCATAGCGAGTGTGAAAGCTGGGGGCCTGGCAGCCAGCCACGTTGTACCTTGACAGTAATGAGTTCCTGAGCTGGCAGCTCGCGGGTGTCATTCATAATATTGTCCACGCCGGGTTACTGTAAACGGCGGCCGCCTCCGCTCCTTCCCAGCTCGGGTCACCGGGATCCAGACCCTTCCCGCGGCGCCGGGGCCGGTTCTCGGCAGGGAGCAGCCGGAGGGACCCTGCGCTGGGCCGGGTGAGCAGGTCGGGATGGGGCAAGCGTGTGGGGAAGATTTTTGGGAAGTTGTAGAGCTTGTTTGGGTTTTGTTTTTTTTTCTTTTCCTGGTATGAGCCTCTGTAGGATTGAAGGGTGGGCAAAGGGGATGGAAAGGGGTTAAGTATTGTATCCAGCACAGGAAGGACCTCTTGGAGTGACTCCAGAGGAGGCCACGGAGA
>JAHREE010148202.1:0-33304 GCA_033628505.1 Tringa tobata | reverse complement strand
GTACATTTCATAGTAACTTTGCAGTGAGGCTTACTGAAAAGGCACCAAATTCAGCAGGTTTTGGGTTTGCTTGTTGCGTATTTAAAGCAATACTCATTTTAGTAGAGCGCTGCATCTGCTCCTACCACTGGGATATTCACCACCACACAAGATCACCATCCCAATGCCATTAATGGTTGTCGGTGCTGTCTATTGAAACCTTCTTCCAGAACAAATCTCCTTCCTGTAGGAATAAAGCTTCCTCACTCACAGAATCACAGAATGGTATGGGTTGGGGTTGGAAGGGACCTCTGGAGATCATCTAGTCCAACCCCCTGGCAGAGCAGGATCACCCAGAGCAGGTTGTACAGGAATGTGTCCAGGTGGGTTTGAATGTCTCCAGAGAAGGAGACTGCACCACCTCCCTGGGCAGCCTCTTCCAGGGCTCTGCCACCCTCACAGGAAAGAAGTTCCTCCTCATGCTTAGGTGGAACTTCTTACGTTATGAGAGCTGCTTCAAATAAACTCTCTAATCCTTTGTGATCATAGACAGATTAAATGATCCATCCTTGAAATCACAAGATCATGATTAATGATTGAAACCTCTTGTAGCAATGAATTTATTTGGGATCATCTGGGATGCAAAGCATCCTCCTAATGACAAAGAGATAGGAGAGAGAAAGAAATGAAGAATCTCACTCCAGGTTTCTTGGTTGAAAAGCGGGTGGGGTACAAGGTAATCCCTTCCCACCTTCCAAGGCTGTCCCACCCCCAAAGGCAAGAGACGCCTTTGCAACAGTTCAGGCTCATAGTACCTAAAGGTTTTGGTTCTACTTGGGTTGTTCTATATGTTTCTTTTCAGAAAGAAAATGTTAATGCTGAACTAGATTTTCCTTTGTTTGTACTATTTTGCTACTGAGCATCACTGTGTCAAGGCTCTCTTTTTGACCTCACCGACTCCGGCTGAATTGAACATGACTTCCTCTGGAAAAACTCTACTGCTCCTTGTCCTATACACTGATTTGTTGACCATGTCCCTTAACGATATGTGTAGAAATAATGTCTCTCTTCAGTTATTATTTTAGAAATTCTTCTGCCATAAATGAGTTGGAATAAAACCTTTCATTTATGAGTATCCTCTGCAATATGGCACTGGTAAATGGTCAGCATTCACTATTCCACACAGAGCCACCAACTGACTGATAGATGACAGGGACACACAAGTAAGAAGCCTCATTTCTCTCTGCCTATCTTCAAATCCATCTAGTTGTTTGTACTCAATGCTTTTAATTTCCATGCAACACTCAAAACTGGAAAAAATTTGCCATCGCTTCTAAAAATTTGCCATGCACTGCCCAAGCATTTTTGACAAATGCCTTCAACTGTACTGGTGGTGCTGAGCGTGAGGATTGTCTGCTTCTACATGTGTAAACCTTGTGTTATGTCTGAATTTGAAGTCATGAGAGAATCCATTGAAGAAAAGTCATGTAACTAGAATAAAGGAAGAGAGTGTGACTTGTCACCAGTGGATTGTTACCTGTATTGGAAGAAGTAAGTCAAGTTATGGAAAAATCAATACTGTCTCCAATAAAGTTTCCTGCTAAAATTAACCCTTTTCTGTTAGACTTTTTCTGTTTGTGTTAATCTCAGGCAGCCACATAAAATACTTCCTTTTACGTACCTCCTACTTCAATCAACGTTACTCCTACTTTGCCCTGAAGTAGAGTGTACAAATAACAAATCAATATCACCAATTATATCAAAGTAGAGTGTGCAAGAATAAAACAATATACCGTGCTTAGAGTTGAAAAGGTAAGATAGGTATGAAAATAAAAGTGAGGTTAATGCTTATAATGTTTCTGTTCATTGAAGGAAACCTGCCCCTTTGAATATTTTGCCTGTGAATCCTGCCCGTTGTGATTCCTAGGTCCGTTTATTAGGTTTGTTCTTCACCAAGATCTACAGCCCGTTTTACCAGACAGTATGACACAGCTGGAAGATTCCCTTCAGAAGGAAAGATCAGCTGAGTGGGCACTAAAGCACAACTTCATTTGCATGGGCTCGGAATCTAAATGTTTGCTCTAAACACACATTTAAGAGTGTATTCCTTAGTATGACCAACTGTACAGAAAGTGTGGAGGATTTCAGTTCACATCTATGTTTTTCAGAGGAACAAAAAGCTACCAGAAGGTATATATTTTTCTGTATTCTCAGACCAGTCTATTGGGCCCACTTGAAGGGAATGCAGAATTAACATGAATCTGCATATTGTAGAATATGTACGAAAGCCTATATAAATCAGTGCACATAACTTTTCGGTTTATGGAAACAGCATTAAAAGGAATGAAAAGAGACAAATGTTTATCTGCTGAGTGATATTGAAAACTTGCACCTTTGAATGTTTTGGCTGTGAAGGGTGACAGTGATAAATCACTTTCCAACAGCTGTGGACAGCTGTTTAAGTCTGGGGTCTAGAGAGCTTAATTGGGGAAGTGTGTTATAAAATTAAAGTGCCAATGGCTCATTAAGTTAGGTGGTGATTCTGTGCGGCAGGCCAATAATACGGCATTCCAGGCTTTGGGAAAGGACATGCCTAACTCTCTGTTAATTAAGGGCTTGTCAAAGAATGTGTGTTTGCCAAACTGCAGTGTTTTCATAGGAGAGCATCTGTGAAAGAAGCCTTGGAGGCAGAAGCTATTTACAAGTAAGAGTTTATTGTAGCCACAGCAGATTTCTAACCCTTCATATAGTGATGCCCTGGGCACCTTACCCTTGTTTATAAACTGCTGGGATACCTTAGATGCAGACAGAGGACTATCAAACCTGGTGTGATAAATAACCACTTCTCTGGAAAGATTAAATTCCTCTCAAAGCAGACACAAAATCATGGAATCACAGAATGGTAGGGGGTTGGAAGGGACCTCTGGAGATCATCCAGTCCAACCCCCTGCCAGAGCTGGGTCACCCAGAGCAGGTCCCACAGGAACGTGTCCAGGTGGGTTTGAATGTCTCCAGAGGAGACTCCATCACCTCTCTGGGCAGCCTCTGCCAGGGCTCTGCCACCCTCACAGGAAAGAAGTTCCTCCTCAAGTTTAGGTGGAACTTCTCATGTTCCAGTTTGTGCCCGTTATCTCTTGTCCTGTCCCTGGGCACCACTGAAAAAAGACTGGCCCCATCCTTCTGAAAAACCTCAACCAACCAAAACCCAAAAAACAAATGTTAATGCACCCCACCAGTATAGGGGAAAAGACAGTTTTTTTGGGCTAACCAGAGGACTGAAAAATAGAGACACAAGGGAAGTGAAGTGGAGTGGAGAAATGGAAGTGTATTATAGCCACAAGGATTATTTGCATGAATGTGTTGTCATCTCCCAAGGAATAGGCAATAGGACAAGAGGAATGGCCTCCAGTTGCTCCAGGGGATGTTTAGAATGGATATTAGGAACAATTTTTACACAGAAAAGGTTCTTAAGCATTGGAACAGGCTGCTCAGGGCAGTGGTGGAGTCACCATCCCTGGAAGGATTTAAAAGCCGGGCAGACACAGTGCTTAGAGACATGGTTTAGTGATGGGTTTTGTCAGTGTTGGGTTGCTGGTTGGACTCGATGATCTGAAAGGTCCCTTCCAACCCAGGTAATTCTATAATTCTATCTTTTAACTATTTTGTTTACATTGATTTGTTTATATAGCAGGAATTATAAATATTTGGCAATTTTAATCTCTAGATGGCTACAGAACAAGGGTGAATCACCCTTACTGGTGGTGCTATGAATTGTAGGATGGGAATAGGGGGAAAGTCAACTCTGAGTCGACTCCGTAGCTTTCATGCTCATTGCAAACATTCTTGTACCACCTCTGCTGAGCGCAACCAGCTTCCCACTCCCTCATCCCCAAAGGGGTTAGGGGGCCACCAAATCTGGGTCAGAAGATTTTCCCTATGGCAGCAGAGGGCTACGGCTCCAACTCCGCATCGCAATTTGGCTTAGAGACAGTTTGTGACATGTCAGAGCAGCCCAGCATGAGCTCCCTAAAATAACTACAAGTACAAAAGTTCTGAAGGAAGGACCAAAACACAAACAGTAGCATCAGAGGGATGACCACACTGAATTATTAAGCAGTCTTTCAAGTGGCAATGTGGACATTTGAGACACATTGTCATAATTTCTTTCATTTCTTCCCCCAAATATTTTCATTCACATTTTAATTAAAGATGTATGTCAAACTGTAGAACACAAAACTCATTGATACCTCTGTCTTGTTCTTAAAAATGCTTACTTGCATTGTTTGGGTTTTTCCCTCTTCCACATTTCTGCCAGTCTTTGATAACATTTAGCTGGGTGCTTTATTAAGGTGGGAAGTTCAATAGCTATTTCTCCATTTGCCTTAATCCACACAATTTTGTTAATAAGGCCAACTGGCAAAGACATCTTGCCTAAAGCTATTAGACACTTTATATTAAAGATATTCACCTTTACCTAATCATTAATCTGAAATAATCCACTGATTTCAGTGCAGTTACTCAGGATTTATATCAACAGAACCGAGCTTGTCCTGAGTATGCTGAGTATGCAGGAACAAATAGGATACCTGAAGGTATTTAAATGAAGGTGTTTAAATGAAGGTTTGAAGCATGGCTGTCATTCTGTAAAATTGTAACAGGATGGAAAAAGTATGGATTATTTCTGCTTATGCAGAGAAATGTTATGTTCCCTGCAAATTGGTTATTGACTGCCTTGCCAGTAGGCTCTATATCAATTTTATTGTTAAGCACATGACTGGTTCTACTAATGAATTTGAAGCATCATGCTTCAGGTTAGAAAATCAGCAGTTGCTTCAGCTGGAAAAGAAACTTGGTAGCACCTAGAGATTGCCTATAATTTATTGTAGTCTTTCCTGTATAACTAACTCTGAGGAGTCTATTTCTTCATGAGTCTAAAGACCAGCTGATGTGTTTGTTCACACCTTGCTGTTCTGTGAGCTATTTATTGCTGCCAGTAAAGTGTTTGAATGGATAAACAGTAAATATTTTCACAGAAAGTAAAATAGTCCTTTGGTGGCATCTCATTAAAGCCATTCTGTTTTCTACCCAGACTTTAGAAAGATATTAGACAAAATGAACCTTAATACCGAAGTAGGCATATTATATATATACACAATTATTTTATTGCTGAGGGGAACATAGTTTAATCCACTTTTTCAGTTCTAAAATGTCTATATATATATTGTGACAATCAACCTGGTGGTTGCTATGAGCTGGTTGAGCTCCTTCCCTTGGGGATTCACTGATGCATCTCTAATCGACTGGCGACAGTGCTGGTGAACAATGCAAGCTAGAAATATCTGCACCTCTGGCGAACATCTGGTGGAATGAGGATTTCCCAGGCATTAGTTACAATGCTCGGTGCTGCAGTATGTGGCCATCCTCCCTCCCAGTCTTTTTGCCCAGTATTTTCAAGACAGAGGATGCAACTGTGGTCACATCTTCCCTGCTCTTTAAACTTCAGACTGGTACCAAGACCTGACTTGCTGGTGTCCACTTGTATCTGTGTTTGAAACTCTCAGGGGACACCCCTGGTTTCTCAAGGAATAATCTGAGCCCTGTCATTTCTCACAAGAGCTACCGTCACCTCCCATGGAACCCAGACTCGGGGAGTCAAGATTTCAGTATTAAAGGTGTGTCAGATCAAGGCTTTTGCATCCTTTATTTGCTAATTAACAGTCTTCCAGCAAAGAAAAAACACAGCCCAGCTCTGTTTCAAGTGCAAATAACATCAGTCAGCTCAAATCTCTTTCAGCAATGAATTAATCTAATCTTTTCTACTCTGTGCTGACATAGATGAAGAGCTGTCACAGGGACATGTAATTCTTCTCAGGCAAAGGATTATAATGAACTGATGAGAGGCAGAAACCTCTTAAAATGCTACTGCTCTTTTGCAAGCGAGCGTCTGACAGTGGGCTGAGTTTCCGAGTGTCCATCCATATTTTTCCACTTTTTCTTTAAAGAGGGAAGACACATCCTCTCGGTGGGCTGGGCAGGTCTGTACAGGCACCTGAATTTTGCTTGCAGACAGTCCTGACCCCGGCCAAAGTGTCTAACAGGGATAGAAAGCAGAGCTGATGTTTGGCCAAGCATATTCCTTAGGCTGAATTTTGGCTGGACACTGCAAAACAGGGATGCAGCAGCCTCCTAAAGCTCAGGTCACCAAGAGCAACAAAGCACTGGACATGCCTCAGTGTAAAAAGGGTATGTTCTCAGTTATATTTGGGTTTACTCAAGAATGTGTGTTGCATTCCACATAAGTCATGGTTTCAGCATTCTGTATTTTCCATCTCACTGTAAGTTATTAAGAGGACCTTGACGCTCATTTTCAGAAATATTAAAGAGAAATAGACTTTCCAGCTATTGTAATATATTGTAAAAAGATCTCAGAATTTTCTGTGATTCCAACGAAGGAATTTGCAGGTGCTTCAGCAGCCTGAGTATACCCAAGATTATAATAAACTGGATAATCAACTAAATATGTCTAATGTTCCGGGTTAAAAATATAGCTATTTTTAAGAAAATGAACATGAAGATAAAAATGCAAGTTAAGAATAGCACCAATAAAAAGCATATTAAAAGAAAAAAGGGGCAATGATAAAAGGAACAAATACATTTTCCAGCTTTGCCAAGTGAATGATAAATTGGAAAGGAAAGTGGGGAAAGCAAAAGAGTTACTTAAAGGTCAAGTTCAATTTTGAGGCTGTAACCATATTCACCTTCGGTTATGTTTGCTCTTGAACTGGGGAACTTCAAAAGAGCAGACCGGTGACTGACATTATGCAGACAGAGCGGCATTAAGGCTTCTTAAGCTGATTTTGATGATATTCAGCTATTTGACAACATTCTGCTATCACCATACTTGGCAATCAGAACAAAAACAAAGAGGTTTAGTTGTGGGTTTTTTTGCAGCATGGCTTCCTGGGCAACTGTCGACATTTTCAGTCTAATAGAACATCCTGAGCTGTAATCCTTTTCACTTTTACTTGACTCATTTCAATCCAGGCTTGGAAGTTTACACAAAGGGATTTCCATGGTCTTCCTGAGGGAATAATACTACCGTGTATCCCTACACAGGGAGGAAAACTCAATAGAGACAGGTTAAATGTGTTGTTTGCTTGAGCTAGAGCCTCATCCAGGTAAAACTCACCTCTCTCTGCTCTGGGACACACGTGCCCAACGTGACAACCCTTCTAAAATATTTTTCTGCAGTGACAGGAATGGAGCAGGGTCTTTGCTGTGCTGATCCACTCTTCTGACCACAAAATTGTCTTTTTTTTTTTCCCCAGTAGGTTTGTAATTCTCTACTAAAAATGTCCCTTTTGTAATGCAAGGAGTAAACTGCGCTCCAGGAATCAAAACAGTCTAAATCATGCATATAGTTAAAAGACAAAAAATGAACTGACAAAAAGATATGTGTGTTGAAACAGTAGTTTCATAGATACCTAGAACTAACAGATTTATAGAGAACATTGACTTTCAAATGTTGTCAGTTGGAGCAACCTATTCTTTTTTACATCTAAGTTACAATATTTATGTAAGCTCAGAACTATTTTCCATTAAACCAGTACTTGAGCACTACAGAGCTTTGAAGGACTCTTCTGTAAATTAAAAAAAAAAAAAAAAAATTCTCTTTTTCATGGTTTTACTGCTGCTTGTCCAGCACAATGTCAATCATTCTTCTCTCAGCGGTCACTAACCAGGTTATTTGTGTGTTTCCACACTGCTGCATCACAAAACATCATGCCCACTTGCCTCAAAAAGATAATATCTAACACATATGGAGACTGCCTTTGATCTCCACGGTCTATCTAGAGGTCACAGACCTGCCTTCTCCTCTCCCTCACTTCAAATAGCCCCTTTCATTTACTGTGAAACTAAACATTGGATAGACAAAGGCAGGAAAATAAAGGCCTTGATTTAGTAGCGCTTATGTGTTTGGCTATTTCAAGGTAGATTTTACTCTCTTAGGTCACGTTATTAATTGCCCCGCATTTCTGCATCATGGGATACTGTATTTGTTTTCATGCATTCAGCCTTCAAAATTCAAGCTGCTTTTTAAATCAATATGTGCCTTGTTCATGACTAAACAGCCATTAAGGGGAGCCTACTAATCAATTTGCAATACTCAGCACTGAATCCAGCTCTATGTGAATTGCATGGGAAAGTTTGGTAATTTGACTCAGTTTTTGGAAAATAGATTTGTATTTATTAACATGAAGTTGTTAATGTAGGAGACGTTCGTTGAGTCATCTTGTAAACTGTGGTGAAGGTAAGTCTGGCTGGGAGGGTGAAAGAAAAATGTGGCNATCTTGTAAACTGTGGTGAAGGTAAGTCTGGCTGGGAGGGTGAAAGAAAAATGTGGCCCCCTTGGAAATCACAAGTGTCTTAAGGAATAAAAGACTCTTCCATCCTACCTCAAACTACAGGTGAACGATCATGTGGCAAATGATTTAACAGCATTTGCCAAAGGAAAAAAAATAATTCCCATGCAAAAGGCAGACGTTTCTGTTACAACCCCTTTTGTTTTTACTAAGGGCTGATTCAGAAAATCATGTAGGTACCTCAAGAAGGATTTGAGCAACACATAGTCACGTGAGTCAAAACTCTACTCTTGGAAATCCCTGCTCTGCTGTGGCTCTACCATAAAGACCCCTCACCATTGACCCTACAGCTCTGCAGGCACCTCAAGTTCTCCATGTTCTCACTGTGATGTTCAAAACCTCCTCAGCTATCACCGCTCCAATTACTTACTGACAATTAGTAGATACTATAAACAAGGGGCTTATCTGTTTAAAACCCTTCAAGAAGTCAAGCCAGTAAGAATTTTCTAAGCATATTTAATGAAATAAAGTTTTGCATGAAGTATTGTAATGACTACTGCTTTTTTTTGGTTTTTGTTTTTTTTTTTTTTTAACAGAGGTTAGCTGTGAAGGAAACAATTGTCCTGTGGTTGCTTTTTTTTTACTTAAATGCTTGAAGGTTGGAGCAGTCACACAAATTCTTTTATCTTCAATGATGGAAGAATCCAAACTTTCACAGAAGAAACCCTAAACTTGAGGTCACTGCATGTATTGTAGGAAATCGGGCATAAATGTTGTTCCTTTTCCATTAAAACTGTCTAGAGGCAAAGAAATCTGCCTTCTTAGTGGCAAAGAGATCTGTATGACCTCACAGCTTAGTGGTTGGAGCACTCAGTGTGTGAGTAGGAGAGAACCTGGCTCTGTGTCCACCTTTTCCCACAATTACTTGGGGATTATTTTTGCATTCTATGTTATATCATGGAAAAAACCCAGGTCTTATGAAAGGTTTAGCATCCAGATGATTTCCACTCCTCTTAGGTAAGTACCCATTCTTCTTCTTACATGTTTGTTCTAGCCCTATCAGAAAAATATTTCCTACACAGTGAATGGAAGAAACAGCAGAGATCAGCCCAAGAAGAATCTCCAGGTCCAGGAAGCTCTCAGAGAGGTGAGAGAGAGAGAGTTGGAGAAGATGAATCTGGGCATCTGGATCACTCTCACCATACGTGATGGCTTCAGTATCTAGAATATTAGCTGTGAACTGTGTCCCTCTCTCTGCTTCCATATGCTCATTTTTCAAAATAAATATTATATTGTTCTGTTTGACTTTAAAAATGAGATGTCACGTTTGGGAAAAATTTTGTATCAGAATCCCAAGTAGACAGCAATTAAGTTGGAAAAGGGTGAGATTTAACACGCTTCTAGAAACATAGAATCATAAAATTGCCTGGGTTGGAAGGGACCTTTCAGATCATCGAGTCCAACCATCAACCCAACACTGACATAAACCATCACTAAACCATGTCTCTAAGCACTATGTCTACCCAGCTTTTAAATACCTCCAGGGATGGTGACTCCACCTCTTCCCTGGGCAGACTGTTCCAATGCTTAATAACCCTTTCAATGTAAAAATTGTTTCTAATTCCCAATCTGGGAATTCTGTTTCTAATTCTCCTCTGGTGCAACTTGAGGCAATTTCCTCAATGCTTTCTCTAATTTAGTGCCTGCTGAGAAGGATAATTATCTTCATTCCTGTCCTCAGGTGTCTGCATCACCTTGAAAATCAAGCACCCAGCACAGAGAGCTGGAACACGTCTGGGAGCAGGTACTCTGGAGCAAGCACAATGCATTCAGCACTGTGTGATATTCTACATCTATTTCTAAGAGACCGAAAAGAAGATGTACACAGATGTAACGCTGTCTGGAGAGATCTGTGCTTGTGTGTGCTCTATGCAAGAAACTGCATTATACCAAGCAAATGAGTGTCCCCAGTCAGCAGTATGTATAGATACAGTTCTAGGACAGAAAAGACATGAAAAAAAAAAAAAAAAAAGAAGAGAAGAGAAGAGAAGAGAAGAGAAGTTACTTTGTGTGCACACTATCCTTTACTTGAAATTTCCACTGTAGAACATTTACTTCTTACATCTCCTGCTTTACATACAGCTGGATACAGCTTTATTCCCCTTGGCCAACCAATAAACCAGAGCTATTTCTGCCTGTGTCTCACGAACCTGCTGGGAATCTTTGCTGTATGCAAGTTTAAAGCTAGACAGAACTGGAAATATCTCCAGCTTGCTGGAGATTATAAATAAATTTCAGATGCCTTTGTTTTTCATGATAGAGCTAATTGTTCTTTCTTTATTTTACACCAGACATCTCTTTTTAACTATTAGTCAATACATTTTTGAGCCCATCACTTCTGGATTAAGTCAGGCAAGAGGTGTCAGCAGCTGATCCTAATGACACACTGCCAAACTTTGCTGATGAAAGCAAAATCTTAAGTAACATTAATACTTTAAGTGGTATAGATTGTTCTCGGTGATATTTAAGCACATTAAGGGAATGGCTGAAGGAATAGTTGATGAGTTTCAATGTGAGCAAATGTTAAATGATGTATTCGAGAGCTAAAAATAGTAGTGCTGCCTGTACATTGCTGAGTAAAGAGTGGAATGCAGAGATAGAAGGGAACCGAGCGGGTTGGAAGAGCACATAGGTGAGGATAGAGCATGCTGCTCAACTGCAGCAAAAAAGCTTAGTATGATAAAAAGAGAAGCTCTGCCTGGAGAACCTTCTTCTGAAGTTTTTGCATCGAGATTTGATCTAACAAAGTGTGAGAAAACATCTACAGAAAGACTGGAAAATGAGTAGAGGTTAGTGAGCCAATGACTGATTTTTTAGAGTTTAAGCCTAATATGCAGATTATATCCAAAGAAGAAATAACAAAAATAATTAAAGTCATGGGAACTGGAGAGACCTCCATATGAGGAAAGATTAAATATGCTATGACTATTTTGTTTGGAAAGGAGAAGGAAGTAGGGCATCAGAATTAAAAATAACAATAGCTAGAAAGCAATGTAGTCCTTCCAAAATTTAAAGAATGGAAAATAATTAAAGCGCAGAGCAGATAAAGAAGAGTGAGCTTAATATACTATTCATGAAAATAATAAAGTCAACACTCTACAATAATAACCACTTATAATAGCCACAATACTATTTTTTTAAAGTTGTTTAGTAAAATCAGAAAGAAAAATAGACGTATATGAAGAACACAGTAATTTTCTGCTTCTGGAATCACAAGGACAAAACTAGAAAGGACAAGGAAAGAGACTCTGCTTTCTCCGTGCAGGAAAAGGCAGCATTCAGCATGAGATGACATTTTTGAAGATGACAGAGCTGCAGGAAGTAAGCCCAAAATTCAAACACTAGCAATTAACTTTCTCACGGCCTAGGAAATGCATCCTTTCATGCTATGGGTCATTCAACATAGATTAAAACTATTTTCTGCTTTTATTCAGTTAATCCAGGTGCTATTTTGCCACCAAATGTCCATAACCATTTCTAAAGAGAGTGACAGTAGACAGGAGAAATCAAAATGCTATCTGTAAGCCCTACACATTTTTCTGATGTCTTCTCAAAGGAGGATCAATAATAAACATGAAAATAATATTCCGAAAGTAATGAAAAAGACAAAAGAGGTTTATATCTCATGCTAGAAGTGCAAACCTAAAACCTCAAATTATATCAAGTATGTTCAATATGAAATGTGCAAAGTGCTGCAGGGCCGGTTTGAGGTGGTCTGTAGGGAGTTCTTTCCAGTAGCTATAATTCATGTGGGAAGGTCTCCTCCTCTGGGAATCCTGCTATACAATATTAAGCAGAATGCAAAAGCCTTGTTTACAGTTCTGTCTCTGGAGAGACAGTTAATTGAACTTACTATTGAACTTTGCAGAAGAACCCACAATCAGCAACACACCATCTATGTGTGACCAAATGATAACAAACTTCTCTGGCTGTTTTGTGGCTGAGACAGAAAGCAGAATTACTAGGAGAAGAGGTTCCATTTTGAAGGTGAACAGGGCAGACTGTCCCATAACAAGACAGTTAATACCACGTGCCAGCTTTCTGGGTGATGGTGCCCTGCTCACAAGAAAGTGAATATCAAAAGTCAAAAGAAAGGAGTAAGTCTCTTCTTTTTGCTCCTGACTTTGTATGTGAGCAGCTATGCCAAATTATTCCCGGTTTTCTTTCATCTTTCTGTCTCTATTTTTGTTTCTCAGTGCTGAAAAAGAACACAGCCTGAGTCATTTTAGGCTGATTTCCCATTGGAGTCGGTCTTATGCAATCACTGTGTCTGAAAGTGTGTTCAAATCTGTATTTCTGTTTCCCTCTCTTTTGCAGAGCAGCTTCTGCACCTGCTGCCTGATTGCAGTCAAGCCTGGCAAAGGAACAGTAGTCTTATGATAATGAAGTTCCTGCAAATATTATAGGCAGGAATATGAAGGCCTGGTAAGTTCCCCATAAGTGCCAGTTTGCAGCAGAGTGTACCAGTCACAGGAGCATACACGTGTGAGAGAGATCTCATAAACATGTCTATCAGATTTCTAAGTCAATCAAAATCTAGAAGAAAATAAGCCTCACTAGCTCTGGCTCCAGAGAAGCTCTTATTCTAACAGCAGGCTGTGTGTGCCCCGGTTTAGACTTGATTTCCCTACTAGGGCTAAAGGAAAAAGCACAAATCTCTCTCTTCAAGCCCAATGTGGATATTGGTGATGCTGTCCTGCTGCTCTTCACACCCACTGCTTTGTGCATTCCAAAACTGAGCACNTGATGCTGTCCTGCTGCTCTTCACACCCACTGCTTTGTGCATTCCAAAACTGAGCACGGAAATAAATCCATAGTACACAAATTTTGATGTCAGCTCAAACAAAGGAACCTGCTTCAGAGCAATAAGCAATATATGGACACACTCTGGACTGCACCAATTTAAATGTCAAGTTTAAATTTTGACAAAATATTTCAAAGGTGGTCCAAGTCCATAACATAGTAAAGATGATTTATTAAAAAAAAAAACAACCCCTACATAAATTAGAAGTTACTAACAGGAACTTATCAGGCTCGATAACTTCAGGCTCAGCCATGAAGATTTACAGAACACCATAGCATCAAAGAATGATTTGGGCTGGAAAGGACCTTAAAGACCATCCAGTTCCAACCCCCTGCCATGGGCAGGGACACCTCCCACCAGACCAGGTTGCTCCAAGCCCCATCCAGCCTGGCCTTGAACCCCTCCAGGGATGGGGCAGCCACAGCTTCTCTGGGCAACCTGGGCCAGCATCTCACCACCCTCACAGCAAAGAATTTCTTCCTGAGATCTCATCTCAATCTCCCCTCTTTCAGTTTAAAACCATTCCCCCTTGTCCTGTGGCTCCCGTCCCTGATCAAGAGTCCCTCCCCATCTCTCCTGGAGCCCCTTGAGGGACTGGAAGGGGCTCTAAGGTCTCCTCGGAGCCTTCTCTTCTCCAGGCTGCACAACCCCAACTCTCTCAGCCTGTCCTCAGAGCAGAGGGGCTCCAGCCCTCAGAGCATCTTTGTGACCTCCTCTGGACCCATTAATTCACTTCTGAAACTAAAGGTTTTTAGTTTTCCCCATCTCACAACAGTTACTGGAATACGAGGCTGGAGGGAACTTCCTGGGTCATTAAAACACACAAGTACAGCATGGCCCCAGTGTCATCTTAAAGAAGGACCTCAGCTCAAAAAAGTTCTGCAGATGAGCCGCCAGGCTGACACACTGGGCTGACTCTGCCAGGGCTGGAGGGAGGTCACTGCAGAGTGAGACCCCCCCTCACCCTACCACAGCACACATGGGTACCTGCTCTGTCCCCAGCTGCATATAGAGGCCAGGGCTATGTTGCCTTTAAAAACCAACATTTTTCTAGGAATCCTACAGTTTTTTGGCCAAAATATATTTAAAAAACAATTTGTGCATTTATTCTTATGCTAACGTTGGTCTTTTCTGTTCTACCTCCCTTATGATTATTTACACCCTGCCAGGGATGATGATTGAGAGATGCAAAGCATCTCTCTGTCAGGTGAGGCCTCTATTTCTGACAGATGGTTTGTTAAAATCAGCTCCTGTTAAAATTTAGCTCCTGGAGATAAGTATTTACATGGGGAAAGATTTTTCTGAGTGGCTTCACGCTGTTTTCCTTGCTATGACCATGATGATTAAAGCTTAACAGCAGATCTGTCTAAACTGCCCGAGATGGCAGACTGCAGAGGGGTCACTGGAAAGCTGAATGTGACATTTTCTTTTTCTAGCACATGACTGTCATTAAAACATTTAAGCAGCCTCAGGGGGGTGACCTGACATGCATCTGCACTCCAAAGTAGTACCTGGAGATGTACCTGTGAGGTGATGGAGATGCCTCCAGCCACGGAGTGGGTTGTGACAGGGATGGCCATGGGCTTCTTGGGAGAGGGTGGCAGTGAGCAGGCTGTGGGACAGCCCAAACAGCAACAAGTTGTATTAACCCACTAACACTGAGTTTTCCCTTGTGACCTCTTGATTTACTGATGATAACAAGCAAAGAAAAGGAGAAAAATGCCCCATATTGCAACACACAATCCCCACTTTCATACATACCTTTGAAGCTCTTAATGGCTCCTTCTTCCCTAGTTCAACAAGGAGAGAAGGTCAACCTATCTTCTGCCTTTATCTTTCTCCTCTTCCCCTTCCTGTCAGAAAGATTAAAATAATGTAATTATTGTTAGCTAAGAAATTCTTGCTCATCATAAGATCATTATTCAATTAAAGAAACTATTTTGTCTTACTTATTTCCTGTCATTGCACTATCTTCAACGGAGCATTTTCATCAAAACAAGCAAAGAGAACAAGGTGGCAGAGGAATAGTTGTTTTTACCATTCAAAACAAATTAATCATTTCAAGTATTGATTGAAGTGAAGGGGAATTTCTGTTTGTTTTGTAACTCAGTGAGTGGAAACCTGTGGAAACCCCATTTTGCAGAACTACTCACCTTAAACAGCTCCCCCTGCCCCCACCAAAAAAAAAGTAGCCACTGATAAATAATTTTCCCATAGCTACAAAACTGATTTGTAGAAGTTAAATTGTTCATGGCTAATCAGGCTAATCTGAGGGAGAGGAAGTTTACCCTCCATTTCCCAACAGATTCTCTTTAATTTTGCAGTCACATTGACAGGTGGCCTCATCACTCAGGCATTACAGACCACCTTGAAGATATCAGCACCGCTGGCCTTTGAAGTCAGAATAATCAACAAGCCATTTGATACTCTATCAGATGAAATGGCCCTGTCAGGAAAGGCTGGCTCTCAGGTGTACTGATTGTCTATCGAAAGGAGATAACTTGATACAGTTTACCAAGGTACAGATTCACAGACCTCGTGGGATGCTATAACAGATGTCTCTTTAGATGCACTTCTTCACCACATCTCTTAAAAAAATATTCCCAAGCCACTTTTTACAGAAATTATAATGCTCCAATTTCCTGTCTACAATATTCCCACAATACTCCAAATTCCTGTGAAGATATGCAAATGTATTAGCTATGGTTGGGGTCACAGATGCACAGATTCATGTGTCACATCCATGTATAAATCCTGTCAAAGCCTTACTTAATTCAGATACTGGATAGTAGACATTATTAGGAAAGTTTTTATTGTTTTACAACAGAAAGCTGCTGGAATCTGGCACAATATTATTTTTAGAAAAGGACAATTCTTTTTTTTCTTTAGGATTATCCACAATAGTAGGATTTTTTTTCTCAGCTTACTTTGAGCTCTCGGTATATGTTGTTATTCTTGATTCTAATAATATGACATGCACTCAACAAATATCATATCTTAAAGAAGCCTAGTGGTTTAACAGAAACCAAATTTTAAAAATCACTGCCTTAAATTCCACTTTCACATGTCCATATAAATGTTTATTTTCAGAATTAAATATTAGCTGGAAAGATTCAAGTGCTTTACAAATCTGTAGTGAGACTGTGAAACGGAAAAGTACAAAGTTTGGGATTGTTTTTTTCAGTTCTAACAAAATTTCAGCTATCAAGGTATAGCGATGAAATTCCTTCTCCACAAACTAATATTTTGTGATGTCTAAAAAATTATGGGAATAGGTTTTTTAAAAGTTAAAGATCATTCATTTATGCTTAGGTGAATTGGAGTTGAAAGCAAGAAAAATACAAAAAAATTACGCTGAAAAGAATGTTTAACATCTTATTGTTTAACTAAGATTTTGACTAATCCATAAGGTTTACTTGGACAGAAGTGAATAAAAATATTTGTTGCAGCAATAGCAGTAGTTTATGTCAGGGGTTGAGAAAGATACACTATGGCTCTCCCTATTTATACGACAGGCAGGAAACTCTCTTTTCCATGAAAGACCCTGGATTGTTTTAATAGTAATTATTCATCAGGAAGAATCACAGAATATTAATCCAGCAGTAAATGGCCTATTTGATGTCATTAGAGCAGTCCGAGGACTCAAAGCCACCCCTCTCCTAGTGTGCAGGTGTGTTGGGTCTCGCAGGCTGTGTGTAGAATCACACCAGGGACCCTGGCAGAGGACGGCTGCTCTGATTTATTAGATCTTTGGAAACAGTATTGCTCCTGTTATCTACACATAATCCCTTACGTTTGTTTGACAGCTAAAGCCTGAAGCAACACCACCGGACAAATCTTCAAGTATCAACTTTGATGCTACCAATGAATGCAGAAAGGAAAGAAGGAAAACTGGAGGGGAAAAAAAAAGGAGGACCTGAAATACAGATCATTTTTCTCAAGGGAAGATTAATAACCATTTGCATTGAGCTGGATTAATGATTTTTAAGCAACTTGCTTCTGCTAGTAATTATTCTTCATAATCTCATCTCTTGTAACAGCCAGTTTCATGGTAGATGATGTATTGGAGATTTTCTGGGCAGGGTAAAAATAAATCAAGGAAACGTATCCAGACAAACCTTCTGCAAAGATGGAATCCCCGGAGCAGTTCTGTGGATTGACTACAGCTGAGGCTTGTCACAGAGGCCCAGAGTGGAGCAGTGGCTGACTGCAATGAAGATTTATCAGAGGGGAGTTTGGTGCAGTACATGCAACGCAAAGTGCCTGACAGGCAGGACACAAGCCCCTGTGCTCACACCCTACTGTCCAAACGATGTGCATGACAGATAATTAGGGATAAAAACGAGGAACGTGTCCTGGATTTATTTTAGACAAACATTTGTTGATGAGTCAGACTGAGGGTTTTTTTTGGTAACAAAACAGAGAAACTGTGCATAAAAAATATAATGAAGAATGTTGTCTCCCAGTCTCCTGGGACCCAGAGGCTGTTTAGGAAAGATAGGCAAAGGTGACAAGAAGGGGCATTTGCCGTCCGTGCAAAGAAATGGCTTGAATAGACAGAGCTTTGGCCCATGGTTGAGAACAGGTTGGGAGGCTGTAGGTCAGGGGCCCAGAAAAGGAGGTGGACAAGTCTCACGTTCGCAAGCAATCCAGGAGATTTCTGGAGATGGTCAGAGACAATTTTTAAACACAGGTTCTGGAGTAGGGGAGGTGTTTTTGCAGACCACCTACTCACAATTAAGGGAGGACTGGTTGGAGATGTGATAGCTGAAGCACCGACAAGATGGTAGAGCTTAAGATCCAGAGGGAACCGAGCAGGACAATCAGCAGAAAACAGCCCTGGACTTCAGGAGAGAAGATTTTGGGTTGTTCAGGGAACTGGTAGGCAAGTTCCTGTGGGAGACAAAGGAGCCATGGAGAACTGGTCAGTCTTCAAGTACATCAGCCTCAAAGGACAAGAATCGTCCACCCTGACCTGAGCAGGCAAGAACACGGGCATGCATGGCAGGAGGAGGGCTGGCTGAGCAGCCTGATCTGATTCAACTGCTAAAAGGAAATGTACAGGAGATGGAAGCAGGAACAGGCAACTGAGAAGGAATATAGAAGCATCACCAACACAAGCAAAGATAGAATTATGAAGGCTAAAAGCTGGCTGGTGTTAAAACTGGCAATAGGGTTGAAGCAGGAAGAAGATCTTCTACAGATATAGTGGTAGCAAAAGTAAGATCAAAGAAAATATAACTCCACTTCTTAATGGAAGAGGTGATCTTGTGCTGAAGGACATGAAAAAAGCTTAGGTACTGATACCTTCCTTGCTTCAGTCTTCACAGATTACAGACCTCCCTGGTCTCTACGCATTACAGAGAGTTTAAGGGAGACAGATATTACCCAAAGCAGAAGAAGATAAAGTTAGGGACAACTTAAGTAAACTGGCCGTATACAAGTCCATCAGATGTATCAGGAGGTATTCAAGGACGTTAATGGAACTGGCTTAAGCCATAGAAAGACATTTGATAAATTGGTAGCAATTGCAGTAGACTCCTGCTTACCGGAAAAAAACAAATGCCATGTCCATATTTAAAAGCAGTTTATGATGTTCATCATATGATGTTCATTTATGATGTTCATCATAAACTCTGTGCCTGGGCTGATTGACTACCTAAAGACGGTCTGTAGAGAAAATGGAGCCAGACTCTTTTCACAGGCACACCTCAACAGAATAAGAGGTCATTGCCGCAAATATCAGGAAGGAAAACTCTCACTAAACATAAGGAAAAAAAACATTTACAAAGCAAGTGATAAAGTACTAGAACAGGTTGTGGAACCTCTTCTTGGATGTGTTCAAAAGGCCCTAAGCAACCTGGTCTAACTTGAAATTAGCCCTGCTGTGAGTGGGAGGATGGACTGGATGGCCTTCAGAGATCCCTTCCATCCCAAATTCTTCTACGGTTCTATGGTTGTATGCCCAGCCTCACTCATGTCAGGACCAAAATCTACAACTTCACTGCAGACATAGAAAACTTGTGGATTTTCCAAAACTATACAGTTAATACATAGAACATTATACACAAAAGTCATGTCTTTCCTCCTATCTTATATATTTATATTAATCCTCTCCCAGAGTCTGTTTCCAAGTTGACTGGTTGCCGCAAATCCACTTGGTCGGACTTGAAAATACATACTCACAAATCTGCCAGAAGTCTTCTTCCAGTGGCATAGCTATAGCGACTGAGTGGGCAACCAAATCACAACCATTCTTGGGGAGGCTGTATTCCTAACCCACCTGAACTTTCTGAATAACAGCACATGCACTCATCATCATCTGTTTTGATCTGTACACGGTTTCAGTGGACAAATTTGTAATATTACATACGATTTCTAAATTTTATATTTTCTGTTCGTTTTTTAGGCTTTCAGTCTGCATCAGCACAATTCTGCATTCTGCCTGAGTTCAGAATATGTAATTGACTGTACGTTTCAGTCAAATGCCAGCTGTCATCTCTAATAACGTATCAAGCAACAACAGGCAAACAGAGAAGTTTTAATAACAAGCGAAAACACTGTCGAACAGAATTTATTTCCAGATGTGGAGAGGGAGACTTTCACTTCTTCCTCCAACACGACTGGTGCTCTAATGCCTTTCAGCATGATTTTTAGGCATTCATTTGTTATGTAACATCCATCAATTATAAAATGTATTTATGAGGTCTTGCTAGCAGTCGTTAACAGCAGTATTGTGGGATCACATTTACAGGGCCTAATGAAATGGGAGAGCAAGAGTAATTGGATTGAAATCGGTAAATGAAAACTCATTCCGGGGGGAAAAAAGGTGTAAAATTGATGAGGTCTGACGTGTCATCAAATGGTGAGGATTAAATTAAGATCCAGTTGAGACATATACAGCGCTTATTGTAAGTGTTTAATTGCAAGAATAACAAATGCCTCACAGAAATGCACAGTTAAGAATTACCCTTCTTTCTGCTACTAAATAGAGTCATGTGGATAAATCTTTTCCTATCCTCAGACTCAGTATTTGCCCCACATTTTTATGGGTTTTTCTGTTTACTTGTAAAATATAAAGTATAAAGTAAAATGGTTTTCTTTCAAAGAGAAAGTTAATTTGGTGAATTTAAATCAGATGCTTGGAAACACCTTATCTGTATTCCTAGGAAAAAAAACCCAAATGCATTCCAGCTCATTCTTAGATGAAAAGTTAGGCACTAGAAAAGGAAGAATTATTAAAAGTTTGAGGCTTTTTCCCCTTTAAGAAAAAGCAGTTGATAGTAATAAAAATTGTTAACCAGTGAGCTGAATTTGAAGGTCTCGGGTTAGTGCCAATTATCCCTGGCAGCAATGAAAAATGGTTCCAGTGACATAAATTGCACTGAAAGTTTACGGTGTCTTTGAAAGAGGCTGAATGGACCCAACAATTATTTTTTGGAGTAATCACCTGTAGTGTAAGCAGGTTTCGTTCCCACCCTAATCTAAAAGTATGAATCTATGCATTAGAAATAAAAGGTTTCAATTGCTTGGCTTAATGGATAAAATCAAATAACAGTAAATTGGTAAATTGTGATGAATTCACAACGTCACACAAGGCTAAAATGCTGTGTTTTCAAGGTTGCTGGGCCTGCAACCTGTCTCCTCAGATGGCCACTCTCACCTCTCCTATAGATTACTTATCTGAGGTCCTTGTCTGCAGTACAGACCAGTAAAGAAAATAACCAGAAACTGCTGTTTGGTGCACATTAGGTGAAGTTGTAAGAAATAGTCCATAAATGTCTGATCAGCAACCTCAGTACTTTGTCTGTCCCCAGCCCTGAAATTTCTGTTATAAAAATATGACAAAACAAAGCCCAAACATCTGAAGTAAGATGTCCAGTTGGCATGATGACAGCAACTATGAATGGCACAGAGGAGAAATAAAATCGTAGAATCATAGAATGGTTTGGGTTGGAAGAGACGTTGAAGATCACCAAGTTCCAACCCCCTGCCCTGGGCAGGGACACCTCCCACCAGACCAGGTTGCTCCAAGCCCCATCCAGCCTGGCCTTGAACCCCTCCAGGGATGGGGCAGCCACAGCTTCTCTGGGCAACCTGGGCCAGTGCCTCACCACCCTCACAGGAAAGAATTTCTTCTTAATGTCTAACTTAAATGTCCCCTCTTTCAGTCTAAAATCAATCGTCCTGTTGCTCCCCTCCCTGATCAAGGGTCCCTCCCCATCTCTCCTGTAGCCATTTTCGGGACTGGAAGGGGCTCTATTTCCTAGAGTCTTCTCTTCTGCAGGCTGAACAACCCCAACTCAGCCTATCATCACAGGATTCATTCATCAAATTAATCTTCAAGCTGATTGGGCCCTGTTATAGATTTGCCTCCTATAATGAAGTTTTCCCAGTACCAAAACTGTTTTCCCTGTATAGGGATTTTCACTTCTACTGTGCTGATGTTGCTGTGAAAGGGGGGAAAAAAAGAATATAGAAAAAAGCACACATTTCGAGATGGGAAATTTTCTCAATAGGGACTGTGTAGCACCAATTACTTTATTCCTGAATTCCAGTTTGCATGCGTGTGCTAAAAACGTAACATTTAATCACTCTGGTCATGAAAGCCAGCTCAAAACACATCCAGAACTTTGACAACACGTTGCCAGGGGTAACTAGCTGCTTACTTTGCATGGGCCACACTCTGAAAATCTAGCCCAGATGCTGCTACTGCTATGAGAGCAGACAGCCCTAACGGGGCAGAAGCTGTGCTGAGAAGTGGGACAGACCCTCTCTGGTACCAGTAGTCACCATTGCTCATCAACGTCTCCAACTGCTACAGGCAGAAAGGCTGATTTTTCACCTGCCTGTCTGTCCTATCTTGATCATTTCTTTCGCCACAGGCCCTATCTTACCTATTGGAAAAAAAAAATAAAATATCAATTTTGCTTCTGTTGCTGAGAAGACTTGAGCCTTGATATCTGACATTTTACTGTGGAAATCCAACTGCTGCCAATAAAGGATGAAAGAAAACAAAAATCTGTTCCTAATTTAATAGCTGATACAGTAAGTACGTTAATTATATTACTACTCTGTTAGAAATACTGCCAAGGTGGATTATACTTCTCACTAGCTCATTAGGTAAGTACATAAATAACTCAGTATATTTACTCTGAAAAGACCTCAAGCTGCCTGTTTTTCTGAATGGTCGTTTCACATCAAAATCTGTCAGCAAGACAGAAAAAGCACCGACAATGCCAACTTGTCTGCTTGTTTAGATGGTATTTAAGCCCTTTTTCCTGTGTTTATTCCTCTTCTGTTTTCAAATTAACACAGCTGTTTAGCTCAGGAAAATCATTACTCGCCAATCATATCAAAGGGCTAGCAGCAAGGGACAAAATATCAGCAAGTTTACAAGTTGTTGGATTCCAAATGGAATGAAAGGAAGCACCTTGGGCACTATCCCGTGCCGCAAGTCGACCTGTCATTCCGCAGCCTCTAACCTGACCTTTTTTTTACCATCAGCTGAATAACAAAGAGACTATACTGTTAGAGCAGCTGCTGCACCTCTAGGCAGGTAACAGTATCATCTTCCTGAATGACATCGATGTCACATTCGTGGCATGTCAGGAAGTCCTCAAAACTCTGCAGATCAAAACAAGGCGAGATTTTCATACTGACCTTGAGGTAACAATCAAATAGGGTCGCCTGTGAACCGCAGGGCTGTGGAGGATAAACAGCCGTGAAACAATGGGTCTGGTGCGCGTTCTCATTATGGCAACGATCCATTTAATATACCAAGTGGTAGATTCATCCTGTTTTCAACAAGAAAAGCAGAAAAAGCAGTGTTATCTTTGATAGTGATTCTGTTCCTATAAATATCTTGGCTGCTATTTTTAAAAATTATTTCTTCTTGGTGGAGTTTCTCACAGCCTTCTCCAATTATGACCTGTTTAACACAAATTGGTAACTATTTCTACCACATTTATTTATTTAAAACAACACTAATAATTATACTTAACAGTCAACAGACTGCATTGCCGAGACATCCTATTGTTATATTTAAGCAGAACTGGTAGTTGAGTGTTTAATCATATTTGATAGGATGTTTGATAGGATGAGTGGGAATGGTTTTGAACTGAAAGAGGGGAGATTTAAACTAGATACCAGGAAGAAATTCTTTGCTGTGAGGGTGGTGAGACCCTGAAAGAGGTTGCCCAGAGAAGCTGTGGCTGCCCCATCCCTGGAGGGGTTCAAGGCCAGGCTGGATGGGGCTTGGAGCAACCTGGTCTGGTGGGAGGTGTCCCTGCCCAGGGCAGGGGGTTGGAACTGGATGGTCTTTAAGGTCCCTTCCAACCCAAACCATTCTATGATTCTATTCTTTGTTTTATATATTTTGTTCAGTTCCTAATCTGAGGTAGTTCTTTACCTTTCCTGTCTTGATTTATTTCATTAATCGTTAGATCCATTTCATAGAAATGGAGGCCATGAATGTGGCAATGAATGTTATAACTTTAAGCACAGGGCCAAGTCCTGCTGCCTGGTTATCATAACTGACCTGAATTTTAGCAAGTTAGGAGAGGTTTTTGTTACCTTTCAAAGCAATTTCACATATTCTGTGCCCTTCTTTTCCATCTTTTTTTCCCCCCACTATGTTGCCACAGTGTTCTTCTACCATTCTGAGGCATATCAGCTAGAAAGTGAGTCTAAGCAGTGAATACCATAATGCTGGTTTCCATAACAGTAAAAATATGGAAATAAAAGGAATACATAATAGAAGACCCATTCACAGGCAAAGTGGATAATGTACGTCATTCAGGACCTGAATAGCAGAGTTATGATAAAGTCTGTGTAAAATACACTCTTTCTCCTTTTTGTAGAGGATTTATACTGTGAAGTTTCCATTATAAAAGCCCCATTCTGAATGAGGTCTGGAACTACACTATTTTAATAAGAGTAATTTCTTATATTAACTCCAGAGCACTGGCATCCCATAAGGACTTAAAACACAGGTATCAGTTGAGACTTTTCAAAGGAAAGCCAGACATTTTCCTGTGTTGACAAAAGAAATTTGTGGGTAAATCAGACATTGATTTATAAAGCTAAGTGACAGCATATTAGAAACTCAGATTTTTAAAAACAGCAACTTCAAGAGCAGTTAGTAAAAGTTAATCAAAACCTGAAATTTGATATAAAGAGTCTAGGAGGTAACTACTTTCATGAACTTACCTGTTTATAAACCAACCAGGGAAGAATAAGCAGGATGGGAAATAAACACCTATACGGTAGCACTCAGCTAGGAAATAACTATATAATACACTGACCCTTCTAGGAAAGTCAGCCCTACCTACGGGACGATGCAACTTTAGAACTTACTAATTAAAGATTTTTTCTTTCCCTCAGAAGGAGAGATCTTAAAATAAGAAAGTTCTACAGTACTGCCTTCATCATCAAAAAAAAAAAAAAAAAAAAAAAAAGAATGAAAACCACCCCCTCACACAGTAGTCTTTTTGTAAAGATTGGATGAAAGCCGGGGCCTGGCAGTTTGGGATGGGAAAAAAAAAATAATTGTGTACCGAGACATGAGACAGTAATAACTCACACAGGCTTCGTTCCTTCATGCCAGATAAAATAAAAATGAAGCCAAGCGAGGGAGAGCTTCTGATGAAACTAGTGCCATCCATTTTTCCCCCCACCATTTGGAAAGACCAGAAAAAGGAGCATAAAACCCCTAGACACCAGATTACTCATTCTGTTCTCCCTACGGCCCATCCAGCTAATTTGAAGAAGAAATGCACTTAATGCTCCTAGGAAATGTTATTTTCATTGGATGAACACACAGATCTGGGCCAGGTAATCAAAGGGAGGATCTTTCTATAGAAAAACCAAATCAAAACTATGCTTTGTGTGTTATCTGCAGAAAGCGAGATGACACAGCATACTGGAGAGGAGAAAGATGACTGTGGGAAAAATAGATAGCTTTTATTAGCAAGCTTTTGGCACTCAAGAAGCTCTTTTCAAGACACCGACACATGCAAATGTGCACACAAACACATAGCATCCCCTTGTTGATATTTCAGATTTGCTATTTCTTTAACCTAAAATAGATCTTCCAGATCTGTTATTAGTACAAGAAAAATAGTAAGAAAAACAAGGCTGTAAAATCCAGCTTAATGTGCATGTGTTTTGAAAAATTGCATTATTAATAAATGTATGGTGTCGCTTTCTTTAGCATTGTTGTAGCTGATGAAACCCTGAAAGTGAAATCTGACAGGAATTCGTGGTAAAAAAATATCTGACTAGGCTAAACATATTGTCCTTACTGGCAAAAATGCAGCAGAAGCCTATAAAATTGACCACAGTACCATTTTGAATGCAGCTGAATGAACATCTCAGAGTTTAAACTTCCACTGTTCTGTTCAAACAATAACACACTTGTAAATCAATAGCCATAAATCTCCTTAAGCCTTTTCTGAGATGAAGATACATCTTCAATTTTACTGAACACAGGTACATTTTGTACCCAAATTTCATTCCTATTCTTCACAGAATATATGCATGTAGACATATTTTAAGTGTGCAGGGATAGACACACAGAGAAATCCACTTAGTGTTATTTAGGAGCAGATTTAAATATGTTATAGTTGTACTTAAATAGAACTTGTACAACCTCAAAGAGACAGAATTCTTTCATCTAAAGTCAATACCCATGAAAAGGCATAAAAGCTTCCTAAAATGGCTAGACCAGCATTGTGTATCTCTGTACTGAATTAAAAAAGCAAAACATTAGAAACTCATTTTAAAAAATAATCCTAATAAAAATAGAGTATATTTCCGAAGGGGTGACTGTACAGTCATATTTATTTTAAAAAACGTTCCTAATACTTCCCTAAGCACTTATCTAACCAGTGTAATCAAACCACTATTTACAAGGAAACATCATATCTTTAGGCTCTTTCCTGAAATACTTCTTAAAGTGTATTTTAAAGGTAAATATAGAAGAGTTTGAGCTGTGGTCTCAATTAAAAATTATAAACTAGCATTCACATGCCTCACTCAGGACCATAACACAGATCCAAGATATTTAGTCTTTTCTGTAATGGCTTTTTAGGGACTTATGTTCCTTCCAACTCATGCTGAAAAGCTTGCAGTGAGGTGGTGAAAAATAAGATGAGCTTCTGGGAAGGACTTCACCCCTTTCTACTTGCCTGAGGGGAATTAGATAATCTAAAGTTAACCAGGTGAGAAGGAAAAAAATGTCTAAGTACCAAATTATGTGACAGAGAAGAAAATATTAAAGTGTTGTTTTTAAACATCTTTAGGGAAAAATGAGTGCCCAATGCAATTCTGACCAAAGAATCCTGATTATCAATAGTTACATAAAATCTCATTACTTGTAACTGCTTAGGAACATAAAAAGAGATCCAAAAATAATAGGTTTATTACCAGGCTAGCTCTCCATTTTTCATTTATGTAAGTACCTGGACCTGTGTGTTTGTGTACCTGTAATTCAGAGCTATCAGCTGTCCGTGCAGGAGTTCAGAGCGCTCTCTCAGCAGCTCCATGAACAGGCTGAAGCTGCTCAGTGACAGTTTTAGGGAGAGCTGGCATTTTGCTTTCCACAAGTGACTCTTGCTTGTGTCACGGTTTCAACTGGAGATTCTTTGATCACATCAGATTAGAATATAACCCTGACGGCTGCAACCTATAAATCAGTGGTTCACAGAGTGGCCTGCCTTTCCTGCAGCAAGTATAAATATTAGAGCTGGCAACTGGTGTAAAAACAAATGAATATGCCTTCAGGTGTGCTCTACAGAAACCCTTGGAATATTTACTTAAATGTTGCTATTTCCCTGTCAACTAACTTTTTCATTTGTATGTTTTAGCAAAGCCCATAAAACCTTACCACCGCCAACTGAAGCCTTTGAATGAATGTTTAAATGTCCTTTTGCAGTATTCACTCAGCTCTCATTTCAATATACCTGAGAACCTGACAGGATATACAAAAATGAGGTTCCACGTTGTTTATTACTCTCGCTTTTAAATACGTCAGTTAAACTAACTCTGACACCAGAACCTCACCTTTTAGATACCTTGCCAGGGTTTGATATTTGCAGTTTTTATAAGGTGAAAAGATTTTCTTAAAGCTTTCTGCAGCTGCAGCGTTTCTGAGCAAGTGTAAGAGAACACAGAAACTTTATGAGCCCCCCAGCCCCTGGCTGTCTAATTAAATGGAAATACTTCTGAGCTTCAGGAACGCCTGTTGCACCCTCCTCAGATATTGCTGTTTCCATTAGTTTTCAAAATAGAGATGGTCCCTGTGCCAAGTTTAACAAGGTATCCGAATGACAGGGCTGGATTTGGGGCTCATCTCACAGCCCCACGTGCAGCAGGACCACGAGAGCCCGCAGCAGGAAAGCCCCTAGCACTGCCACGGTGGAGGAGGACCAGGCTTCCCCACGGTGTGGGAGGAAGGAGAACGGTGGGGACAAGTCCTGCCAAGCCCTAGATGTGTGACAGGGGGAAGTAATCCCACCCTATGAGTTGTACCAAGGAGCAAAGGAAGGAGAGATAACCATAACATGATGACCATGAGCCAGCAATGTGCCTTGGTGGCCAAGAAGGCCAAGGGCATCCTGGGGTGCATCAGGAAGAGTGTCGCCAGCAGGTGGAGGGAGGTCATCCTGCCCCTCTGCTCTGCCTTGGGGAGGTCCCATCTGGAGTCCTGTGTCCAGTTCTGGGCCCGCCAGTTAAAGGACAGGGAACTGCTGGAGAGGATCCAACAAAGAGCTACAAAGATGATGAGGGGCCTGGAGCATCTCTCTTAGAAGGAAAGGCTGAGAGACTTGGGTCTTTTTAGTCTGAAGAAGAGAAGACTGAGGGGGGAACTGATCAATGCTTATAAATACTTAAAGGGTGGGTGTCAGGAGGACGGGGCCAATCTATTTTCAGTGGTGCCCAGGGACAGAACAAGAGGGAACGGGCACAAACTTGAATATAAGAAGATCCATCTCAACATGAGGAGGAACTTCTTTCCTGTGAGGGTGGCAGAGCCCTGGCAGAGGCTGCCCAGAGAGGTGGTGGAGTCTCCTTCTCTGGAGACATTCAAACCCGCCTGGACACGTTCCTGTGCAACCTGATCCTGTGTCTGTGTTGGCAGAGGACACACACAGCTCTGTGTGTATCACAGCAAATCCATATGTGGTGCGGACCCCTGATAAAGGGTTCAGTAGTTGTTTATTTCTGTCTTTATTTCTGTGTTCAGCTGTGTTGAAATGGGTATCTACAATGGAGATTCACAGCCATACAAGGAACACTCCTCATATGGTGCCCTCTTGTCTTTTATATAAACACTCAACTGGTAGGATTAATTAAATATGGTTATAATTAGTTGCATGTGTAGAAACTCAGAACCAAGTATTTCTGTCAGAATATGTCTAGCAAAATGGAAATGTGCCATTAAAGGATTATAATTTTGCCACTTTTCTAGCAATTTTTCAGGATTCTGGATTTCTGCAGGGAAGAAAAAATCCAAGGTTTCTGTGAGATGGAACCTTTTGTGTAACTTTCTCCACTGATTTTTAATTTTTCTGTTCAATTCCATTTTATAAAAAAAAAAATTAAAAATCAACATGGAAATTGAATGTTTCTATCTTCCATAATACTGTGTTTTTCATAACCTGAAACAACAACCTGAATCTTCTTCCTTGACAATGTACTGCTTTGAGTCAATTTTCGAAGTCTTAAAATTCTTCAAAGAAAGAAATATTTTGTACACTCAAACTATGTCAAATTACGATGGGATGAGGGGGAACAGTTTTAAACTGAAAGAGGGGAGATTAAGATGAGATCTCAGGAAGAAATTCTTTGCTGTGAGGGTGGTGAGACACTGGAAAAGGTTGCCCAGAGAAGCTGTGGCTGCTCCATCCCTGGAGGGGTTCAAGGCCAGGCTGGATGGGGCTTGGAGCAACCTGGTCTGGTGGGAGGTGTCCCTGCCCAGGGCAGGGAGGTTGGAACTGGATGGTCTTTAAGGTCCCTTCCAACCCAAACCATTCTATGACTCTATATCACTATATTATATATATATATATGCATCTAGTATATAAATAAATTGAACAAATTGAAATTGAATTTTTTTTATCCATCTTTGAGGATTATGAGAAGAAAGGTGTTTTCTTTCTATCTCCTAGCCAGGAACTGACAGATTTACCTTTAAGCCTATGCACTAGCGATTCATCCGTGAGTTGATTTACCCTTGGTTCTTTGGGGAAGAACAAAAGGTCCTCTGTGCCCATTCAGACCTGCATAGTACACATTCAAAGTGTCTCCTGGAACTGCACCTAACTCATGGAGTGGGAAAGCTCTCCCAAGCCAACCTTCACGTGGTCAGTGGGAGCTCCAGACCTCGGTTTGGCCCGCACAGATGTCCTTATCCTTCAGGAGAAAATATCTTTAAAAAAATGCAAACCCATTTGCTTTGTCACGGTTGTGATGTAAATCGAAATTGCTATAAGCCTGGCACATTCTGAGCTGGAATTTCAGCACCTCACTTATCTCAAGCAGAATGTAATACTGGCAGCTAAAAAACAAACATCTGCCAATTCAAATAGACTGTAGAAATAATGTTCTGAAACACAAACACCTTCTGACAGTTCAGGGAGTCTGGGCAGACCTGGTAGTGGCAACTACAGCTGAGCTGCCCAATGCCTACCATTATAAGACACCATTTTAAGTTGTTTATAAAACTTTGCCAAGCCTTAACTGTTTGGGCTGAATTTTCCCAGACGAGGTATCCGTCTCAGGCTGACTTATTTTGGAAAGTTTCATTAAAATGATTCAATCATTTCCAAATCATTTAGACAAAAGTGCAATGTTACGCCCCTGCTAAAATATAAATAAACCAACCTTACAATATCTTTGCTGAGAAATTCTAAGATACTTGTGCCTCAGCATCAAGGGCATGCCTTTTGCTGTCCCTGTAAAAATCCAGATACATTTTGCCTGGACACAAACTTCTTAAAAAGTTTGGTTTTGTGCTCTGTAGATGCTTGCTCAAGACTGGTAGCCAAACTCCCGTGAGACCTCATTTTCACAGAGCTCAATCCCCCCTCATGCCCTCCTCCAGAGCAGCTGTGGCAAATGGAATAGGGAAGCAGCTCCACCTCTAACTACAGCTCAGGTTAATTCAGGGTGTAGAGCTCAAAGCCAACAGTTTATGGTCAGTCTCAAGGTGGGGAGCCATTAAGTTCCTGTCCCACTAAGAGACCTGCAACCTCCTCACTGCTCTCAAATGAAAAAATATATGAAGTAGTTTGGCAAGACTTGAATCAGGTCCACTGTCAGCAGGTCTGTGTTATGGAAAGACTACACAGACCTATGGTGGCGAAGCCAGGAACCTTACTTTTACATTGTATTAGTCAGATAGATATCGACACTAAGGAATAAACTGGGAGAGGTGGCTGACACAACACAAGGGCATTCAATGAGATCTGGACAGGCTGGAGAGTTAGGTGGTGAGGAACCTGATGAAACCCAACAAGGCAAGTGTAGGGTGGAATACAGGAGGAATAACCCCCAGCACCAGTACAGGTTGGGGGCTGACCTACTAGAGAGCAGCTCTGAGGAAAAAGACCTTGCAGTCCTAGTGGACAACAAGTTGACCATGAGCCAACAATATGCCCTTGCAGCCAAGAAGGCCAATGGTCTCCTGGGGTGCATTAAAAAGACCATGGCCTGCAGGTTGAGAGAAGTCATCCTCCCCCTCTGCTCTGCCCTGGGGACATCACATCTGGAGTCCTGTGTCCAGTTCTGGGCTCCCCAGTTCAAGAAGAACAGGGAACTGCTGGAGAGGCTACAGGAGAGGCTTAGAAGATGATCAAGGGACTGGAGCACCTCTCTGATGAGGAAAGGCTGACAGACCTGGGGCTGTTCAGCCTGGAGAAGAGAAGACAGAGGGAGGATCTGAACAATGCTTATAAATACTTAAACGGTGGGTGTCAGGACGGGGCCAGTCTTTTCTCAGTGGTGCCCAGTGACAGGACAAGAGGGAATGGGCACAAACTTGAACATAAGACGATCCATCTGAACATGAGGAGGAACTTCTTCACTTTGAGGGTGGCAAGAGCCCTGGAAGAGGCTCCCCAGAGAGGTGGTGGAGTCTCCATCTCTGGAGACATTCCAAACTCACCTGGGTACGTTCCTCTGCAACCTGCTCTGGGTGACCCTGCTCTGGCAGGGGGTTGGACTGGATGATCTCCAGAGGTCCCTTCCAACCACTACAATTCTGTGATTCTGTGAATAGGAGTGTATTAGCACAGTGCTGTGCCCGAGTTACTAAACCCAGCACTTCTGTAGGTCCCATTGGCATGGGCCCAGAATGTTTCTAATGCCGAGGCAGCCGTTTGGTTCCCAGGTAAGAGGTTGCTTGTATGTGGCCACCTTGAAGTTTGAACAGAGGAATTCAAGAGTGCTTTCATCCAGCCATATGTACCCATCTTTCACAATGTCTCTCCACACCTTGTTCTGTGGGTGAATGTAGAAATGACTTGGACATAGTTCTATAAGGCTATTTGGTGATCTAGAAGTTGAAATAGTTTTTAGCCAATACCTTTGATAAGTTCAGATTAATTGTACTGCACTCTGAAGAAGACATTTTAAGTTGTTCACCAGCAGCATTGAATAAAATAATCACTCCTCATTTGAATGTTGCCTGTTTTGCTTTTTGGTAATTTATTTATATTTTTTTGATTTATATTCTTTTATGGAGGTGTCAACACAGTTCTGAGTTTTTCAGCATGCAAATATGCTTTAATTCAGCCACAAGTTATTAGGTGTGGATTACATGTGCCTGGTAGGTACATAGATTCTGTGATTTACTACACTGGTACCAAACTAGGTGTTTTTCAGAGTTTGCTTTCAGTTTTAAAATGAATGACTATGAAATTGTTCTCCAGTTTCATTTTGAAAAAAGATAACTGACATCTTTGCAATACTGTCTTACCCTGTGCATGGGAAAGGTTTTACTGCTGTGCCATCTTCCCTCTATAGATCATAAAGAACCTCTCTAAGATCATAAAATTCTCTTTCTAAAGGCAGAAAAACATGATCTTTACTCCTTTCTTACAGGAATAATATTCCTGGACTTCTTTGAAGATCCATGCAAAGGCAATAGGAGGTCTTACCTCTGGGTTGCCACTGCTGTCATCACACTACTATTCACCTGAAATATGTTACTGCTCTAGTGATTTACAAGACAGGAAAAATGTGGATTTATTGTGTGCATCATAGCTCTGCTGTAATGGTAGTTCTCTAGTAAAAGTGTGAGATTACTTTGATGTATCATGGCACAACATGACAGGCAGTAATTTACGTCAAATGGCATTAGATGTAAGAGGTCAAAGGTAAAATTTTGTCTCTGCGGCGTGTTTTGCTATTTAATACCTGCTAGACAAGACACGTAGGACCTGCAAATGTAGGTCATTGTAGACAAACACGTAGGACCAGTGTCCTGGTCTTGTACAAAGGCAGAAATAAAATAGGTTTCGGGGACTGGTTGTAGCCACATAACCTGGACTGGTTGTTTAGAGCTGAAGAAGTGCAACAGGAGTTGCTTAGAGGCATCACTTGCTTCAGCGTCCATTGACATAAGTAAATCACACACTGCAGTGTACTGATTAGCCTCATTTACCTAAGTTCATATAATTACAGATTGTTTTGGTACTCATGGCTGGTTTAAAGCCATAGTTCTCAGGGAGAAGAATCAGGGAGGGAAAAAGAGGAGAAAAAGATCAGGCTCATAACTGAATGGCAAGGTAGGCATAAGGGGACAGAGACATTTCTGGGTGTTAGTTTTTCTGTAGTAAACTGAAGAGCCCAAGATGTGTAAAAGGAATGGAAACTCTTCGTAGATCACTCCAAAGAAAATCAACACACAAGAGAAGACCCTCATCCTCTTCCTCTGCTAAATACTACACAGTTGTAAGGACACTGAGAAAAAGTGGATGCATTCTGCTGCTTAAAGAAGAGAAAAACTTTAGAGGACGTGGCTATCAGTGTTGGTACTGCAAATGACTGAAAAGAACAGGGTAGAATCACAGAATCATAGAACTTCTGGGGT